>VZTL01013125.1:0-17732 GCA_013400535.1 Scopus umbretta
TCCCTCTTGCCTATTTAGTCTTGAGTTCCTTTAGGGGGTGGTTTCTTACAGTGTATTTCTTGTTGTTTTTTACAAGTGTCCGGCACAATGAGACCTTAGTCTTAGTTGGGATCTCTGCTGTAATACAGGTAATATTATTGTTGACAGCTGTTGTTTATCTGTGTAATGTAGTAGCGTAAAGCAATAAAGCTTCCTCCTCTCCTGGTATTTAAAATCTAGAGAACAGTTTTGTTGACTCTTCTTCTTGTTTGTTCTTTAATAAAGTTAGCTGAAAGCTATTTTCTGCAAGGCTGATCTCTACTTTTTTTTACTACTCATGGCAGTAAACCAGGACTTCGAATGAAATCAGGGTGCTGCCGTCCTTCTGTAAAGATCCACCTTGTGTTGTAGTTCCTTATTCTGAAACCTTGAAAATATGCTGATAGTATATCATAGTAGGTCATCTACAGAGTAGGTAATTGGGATCATCATTTTAAACAGCTTGTTTGAGGTTTTAAAATGTTTTTTCCTGCTGTAAGTAATTCTGTTCTTCTGAAGTTGAAAATTAAACTGTGTGAATTTTTGGTTTGTTTTCCTTATGCAGGTATGCAGTCTGTCTGTCTTCATTTCCACTGACCTGTTAGATTTTGTGGAAAAACTGGCACAGAGCTGGAGGTCTTAAAGAGACTAGCTGCTTACCAGATTCATGAAAATCTGAAGCTGGGTGAAGGAAAGAGATTCTGTTAGGCTCCCCAGAAGATCTTTGGCTTGACCTCAGCCTGAGTATTTGACACCAGATTTGAAAATCTGAAGCTAGGTGAAGGAAAGAGATTCTGTTAGGCTCCCCAGAAGATCTTTGGCTTGACCTCAGCCTGAGTATTTGACACCAGATTTGAAAATCTGAAGCTAGGTGAAGGAAAGAGATTCTGTTAGGCTCCCCAGAAGATCTTTGGCTTGACCTCAGCCCGAGTATTTGACACCAGAGAACTGAAACCACAAACCTCCCAGGACACCAGGTTTCATAAGCTCTGCCACTCCCTAATCTTCCTAACATGGCAGGGTGTGCTGTAAGTGCAGCAAGACCTGGTGTATCTTCCCAGACAAAAAATGCTTTTGACAGTGTTGAAGGTGCCTTCTTCATTTAACCCAGCCTGGGTGTCCTCTCCCCCTGCCCCTCCATCTTAGAGGGCTGCAGGCAGGCAGTTAATGCTAGGACTTGGCTGTGCCAGGCACCATGCAAACCTGCCCCTTCCCCAAAGGACCTGGTGTGTAAATAGGTGCAGGAACCCAAAACCATCTTGGAATAACTTGCATTCCAGCCACAGTAAGCACAGAAACAAACTTTTGTTTGGACATAAATAATATTGTCCTTCTACTGCTATTGCTGGTGTCAGGTTAGTGCCGAAGTCCAAGAGCAGCCATCAGCTTATATGGCAGCAGCAGATGGCGAAGTTCGGGGGCAGACTGTAAAGATCTGCATGTTGTTGCTGCCATTTCCAGCCTTAATTGCCAGACTTGAAGACAGAAAACAACATGGAGATAAGGCAAGTGATCTCACTTTTATTGAGTGAGTTTGGCCTTGAGGGTTGTCCACTCCACAGCTTCATCTAAAAGTCTGAGAGATTCAGGAAGGCTTAACGAAGCTGTGCAATGTATTTGGAAAATGAGTATGGACGCGCTGAAACGCCCTCCAGTATATCCCACCATAAAAGATACATATCAGGTTCCTTGTGTGGCATTTGAGGACTATAAACATGTTGCCATGATTTGCTATGTTTCCTGAGGGTTTACAGAAAAAGCGGCTTTTTTTAGGGGACTGCCGTATTGAGATTGACAATTTGATGTAAACCATGGCCCAGCATCCAATGTTCTGTTTAATGCAATTCTGTGTTTGTCAGCTGTAACCAATTACACTTTTCATTGTGTTAAATGACACCAACATGGCTCCTTTCTACCAAATTGTTGCTAATATTGTTTTATACTCCTTCCATGGCTGAGCCCTGTTGGAAGCTGTGTGATGTATAGGCTGCTACTCCTCTCCTGCTCCTCTCACCATGTGCTGGGCAAAGCATGAGAGACTCAGATCAGTGCTGAATTCAGGAGTGCTAGGAAGTCTTTCATGGGGCTTGGGGAATGGGATCTTGAGGAAAGAAAGCACTGGGACCTGGAGCAGAGTAGCAATGGGATAATTATCCGTAGCTAAAAATGGCATCTGAGAGATGCCTCTGGAGGATTGTGCTGTCTCCTCTATACTAAGGCTGCTAATCTTGGCTTGTAATTGCAGTAGGAAACCTTAAACTGGAAAGAAGTCAAAGCTTTAATCTCATCTGCTTCTCCCTCCAGCCCATACACACAAAAGCAATGAAAACCTTAATCTTCATGGTCCCCAGTGTGGTCCTGCATGGTTTCATGGTGAAACCTAGGACCTGAAGGGACCCTGGAGAGGCAGGGGTATGTGTGCCTGTGGAAAGAGTTTTCGAGCAGAGTGCTCCTATGGGCTGGATGTTGGCTTCATACTCAGGGCTTGTTTTTCTTGTTCAATAGTTTGTTTGGTTCATTTGAAACGGTTTGGTGTTTGTGAAGCTGTCAGGCAGGAACCTGGTGGCTGGCTCCATGCAGGTCCATGTCTGCCAGAGAAGTAGATCATGGCAGCAGCATCATCTTCGACATGTCAGCTCTCCATTGTGCTTTGTTTGGAGTAGGGCAGCTTCTCTGGAGGTTTTGGGAGGATCTCCAGGTGTGAGGGCAGCTGAGGCCTGGGCATGCCTCCATAGGCAATTTCAGGATTTTGATCTCAGAAAGTAAAGTGGCCACCCTGAGGGTCCGTCTGATACAGGATCTTGTTTCTGACTGAGGCTGCAAGTGGGGTACGAACAGAAGAGGAAAGGTATAGGGCAAGCATGTAGGATATTTCCAAATACTTTCCATCTTCCAAGGACCTCATGAACTAGAGGTAATTTAATCTTTTGTAATGACCCTCAGTGTTTCGTTCTTTTTTTTCTTTAACCTGTGCAGTTCTCCCTTTAACCTGTATTATCTGTTAATTATACAACCTGTGGCAGTCCCACAGCTTAACTCCAGGTTGCATTTGAACCACCCAACATATTTCCTTGCGTTTGCTTTGAACCTGCCACAGGCTAGTTTCCGTTGATACTCCCACTCCAGCAACACCGATTCTGGTGTTGGCAGAGATCATGAACAGCTGCTTGCCCAAGCCCAGGATCATAATTCCCCTTGTGCATCTCTCTTCCAGCTGGGGGCCTGCTTGGTCACTCCTTGTAGTGAAACCATTGGCTGTTTTACTCTCCTCTCCTTGGTCCTGGGGCAAAACAGACATCAGGACCCCAGATCGAGTGCCTGAGGCTCAGAGGCGTTGCATGAAGCTGCTGGGATTTCCTCATCCAGACAAAAACTGGAAATGTCTCCAGTCTCTCCCCATTTTGTTTTTCCAGTGTCAGCCAACAGCCATGGTAGACACTAGATTACATTGCAACTGGGATTTGGGATTACTCCACTTGTAGGAGGTCTCGTTGCAGCTCCCCATTTGTTCATAGTCTGCTTGCAAATTTTATGAGGCAGTGGGTTTGGAGATTAGGGCCCAGGGATGCTACAGCTGGAAATGGGATACAAACTAGAAAGTGCTTTTCATTTTTGACCTTTAGATCTACCCTGACACTGAGTATGGATTTCCCCGTGGCAGCTGGATGGGTGTCTTCATCCTGACATTGCTGCAGAGAGCCTGGGACTATGGGGCAAAACTTCTTGCAGTCTACCCAAGTAATCCTTGGGAGAGCTGGGAAGAAACCAGGTTAACTTCACTCTGCAGCCAGGACTTTGCTCATCATTAGAATAAGTCAAAGTACTTCGCTCCTTTGTATCATAAATAAACCATTAAATCCAATCTTGGAGGGAGGAAGCAAAATAGCACTTTACAAAAGTGGTGTTGTTTCCTCTGAGATCATCTATCAGCTGGCTTCAAACCCAGGATTTATCTGCTGCTTGTTTAAAAACAAAGCTGGTCCTGCCAGGGTGCCATGAACTTTCAGACAAATAGGAAGACCTGTCATAGTATGAGTGAGATTTTTATTTCTGCTGCATTTCTAGCAAATCAATAAAAAGATTAGGTGAGTGACTGCACAATTGTTTTTCATTTTTATCACTTTCCCACTAGAAAGTTATTTTCTAGCGAAGTAAATAAAAGGGAAAAAGTTTGCAGTGAAAATTTTCATTTTTCCTTATGAGACTAGTTTTAACAAGCTGAAAAAACACCCTTTGCTTCCATTGCTTTTGGCAACCAAAACTTTAAAATGGCTGGTTTCTAGAAACGTCAACATAACATTTTTGACAGCATGGCATAAAATGACAAAAATATTAAAATGAAGAGCAATTTTGTTTTCATTCAGGCAAGAAAAAACCCTTTTTCCATTTTTTCTGTTTTTTTTTTTTTTGTTGGGAGGTTCCTGCTTTCCCAGCAGTGACTGTGCTCTTTGAGCTATGCATTGCTGGTTGTGAAATGATGTTTCAAAGATTTGGTGCTTTCTGCTCCCGTTAGACTTTTTTGTGATTCCCCCCAGACTTCCTCACCTGGGAAAGCATGATCTCTAGAAAGATGAGCAGTAAACGCATTGAGGATGCTAAGGGGCTCAGCCTGGCTAAGTGAGGTTTTTTCCCCACCTCCAGGCACTTTGGCTTAGGCTCTTTTGCATAACATGCTGTTCTCCAGGCAATCTCAACTGAAAGAAATCTGTTTAGGAGAACACCACCGCCTTCTGCCTTTTGCTGCCCAAATTTCTTTGTAAGGAGTTGTCTGAGACAGACCCTCATCTCCAACCAGAGCCCTAACGCAGAGCGTCTGGTCCCAGACCAATCCCATGAGCTGGGTGAGATGTGGATGGGTGGGCTTTCCCACCCCATGGAGGCATCTCAAGTCGTTTGCCATGCCTAGGTTGGAGGTTTGCCTGATGTGTGCAGGGAGCATGCTCCTCCTCTTCTCTCCACGCTGCTATGTGCTGGCGGCCAGCCGGGCTCTGTTGTTCCCCTTAGGCAGCTGTTGCAGGATTTCCAAGTGCTTTTAGGAAAAAAAGGATGAAAATAAGCATGGAGTTTTACCAAGTGTGACTTGTAACAGACCATTAGCTGAAAGCCGATTTTCTGGATAATGGACGTTGCTTTAAAGATTACTGCTGGAAGCTGATGCTTGCCCATAAAAAACATCAAGATTACAGTTTATGATGATAGTGCTTTGTTCCTCTGAAAGCACCCATCACCCCATTCCTCTAGAGCTTTGTAAATGTTCATTTAAGCTTTGAACAGTCCTGAGAAGCAGATTTTTTTTTTTTTAAGCAGCAGATTGACCTAAACTGAGACATACTGAAGTATGGACACTAATTTCCAAGACCTGCAAGGGAGCTTATGGCAGACTTGGGATCTGAACTACACCTTCTTCCACCCTTAGCTCTTAACAGTGCCAGGACTGCCTTTGGAGGGTGTCACTTGTAGCAGGAAGGCAGTTAGGTGTCACCTATACACATGACCTGTGTTTGTCTCCTTTCATGGTTTCCATTTCTTTCTTCCCCTTTCCCTTCTGCTTCTTTATTCCTCTCTTACTGTACAGAAAGAAAAATAGAGAAAACAGCATATAGGTAGCAAGTTATCCCACTGGGCAAGGAAAGCTTGCTTTCTGTAGCTTGGCTGTATGGCAGAGAAGATAAGGAGCTTGGATTACTACTGGGGAGACTCAGGTGAGAAAAACTTTCTGTTGGAAAGGTGAGTGAAGCGGTGGCTTGTATTACCTGGAGCCTCCAGTCAGGGCTCTGAAAGCAGACCAGGCAAATATCTGTCAAATGTTGTTTGCCGAGACTCAGAGAGATGGATCAGACAATCTTGCAAAACCCTGTGTTTTTATGATGCTGTTTGCACATGTACAGAAGTGATCAGGCACAAGCAAATGGGGGATGTAAGGGTGTGTTAAATGTTACCTCTCTTCTTCTGCCAGCAAGGGATGCATTTTAAGGCTGGTAGTCTGTTTTATAAGTGCAGGGAAAAAAATCGTCAATACAAAAGTTTCTAGGGGAACTTTGCTTATTTGATGTGCTGCAAAACAACTGGTAGACAGAAGTGATTGAAACCACTGGTCAGGGAGAAACACCAACAACAAAGAATAACCTTCCTTCCCAATCTCAGTTTGGGTTGAACTTCTGGTTCCTGGGAAACAGCTTTACTCTGCAAGGGATGGTAGGAATTAATGGACTTCCAGCTTCCTAGGTCTGTCCCCAGAGCTATGGCAGCCTGGCATGTCTTTGCAGCTTCCACATTGCCCGTTGTTGTGTGTCACACTGCTGTTAGCTGATGGTATTGTTCTGACCCATAAGTGTCCAGTCCTTGACTGCCCTGCACAGGGTAAATGTTTCTCCAGGAGGGAAATATCCAGCCCCTGGTTGTCTGTTTGCCTAATGGGAAGTGCTCTGAATCACCACATTATAGGGACAAATTCAAGTTAAGTGGCTGGGTTAATCCAGCGTAAACTCATATTTCCACTGGAAGTGGTGGTCCTACCTTTTCCTCACCCTGTGTATATGCTCCAGTCACTTGCCTTGTATATGGAAACTTCTGTGCTTATCCAGGTCAGGGAGCTGGCCCAGCTGAAAACAAATCCCATAGAAAAGAAAAACTAGTTTGAAGTGACTGCAGCTGCTGTGGTGTCCCGTCTTCTGTCTGGCTCTCCCAGCAGTCCTGGCTGGACTGCCATGCTTGGTGTTAGGTGTTTGAGCAAAACACAGCTCTGATGAGCTCAAGGAGACCCCAGAGCACAGGAGCAGCAAAATACCATCCCCTCACCTTCCTGCTGCCCTTTGCAGCACAGTGGATCTGAAACAATTGGCAACAGGGTTTAAGTGACATGTTCCCTGCCCAGAGCTTGGATGGCTGGGCTGAAATGTCCGTATTCACCTAACAATCTGGGCTTTCTGATCCCTGTTCCAACAAGTTAATCACTAAGCTACACCTCATACAGTTTTGGCCCAGCATCACACAGATTAAATCCCATCTGAATCGTTCTGCCAGTTGGTGTGATCCCTCTGAAGACCCAGGAGCAGTCTGCAAGAAACCTTGAGGCACAGGGACATCAGTAGAGTTCAGGCTGTATCAACCCAGGCCTTTTACTCTTACACAAATAGACAGGAAATATATCGGAAAAAACTATGACTGATCCCACCTACAACTCCTTGGTGACTCATAAGAGGAAATGAAGAAGCTCCAGCTATGCTTTCAGAAGCAGCTTCACCCCACTCCTGCCCAGGTCCAAGAGAGCACTCGGCTCAGGGAGCAAAGGGGTGACATTGTTCTCTGAGCAATTTCCAGCATGTCTGGGACCTGGGTTGGGATGCTCGTACCCATGGCACATTCCAGGGTAAGCTTCTGCTTGAAGCAAATAAAGGTGTCCTAAGCTGGCCTGGAAAAATCCACTGCAAATGCCTGGGCACAACCATAATGCAAAGATTCAGGTGACCAGGTTGGCTGGGACAGTCCTGCCATCAGCACCTTGTCCTCACCATCGCAGCTGGTCTAGGGTTTTCTTCTGTTTTCCTTCTCAAACCAGCCTTGGAAAGGGAGGTCCCTGTGCCATGGCAGGCAGTGCTGTAAAAGTCTCCCTGTGCTGATTTGGCAAATGCTATTTGGGTTTGAATTCTGCCTTAGTTTTGCAGAGCCTCATAGTGTACGAGTAAATGTTCAGCAGTGCAGTTTGTGGGACCAATGAAGTAATGTGACACTTCATCCTCACTCTCTGCTGTTAAACTTCGTACAGCAGGAGGCAGAGAGCGCACGCGCGTGTGTAATATGCTCTTATGAGCATAAACAATAGGTGTGCAGAAGTGTGTCTGCTACATTTTTGTTGTATTGTGGTGATCTAAAAGGGTTGAATTAACATTGATTTCCCTTTTGCTTGTTTTCTGTGCCATCTTCTAGTACTGATTGTATTCTTGGGAAAGGGTTTTCCATTTCCTTGATGTATTTTATCACCCACAGTGCAAGTGTAAGCAAAATAGCACTGATCAGAGGAACAAACAGAGGATAGCTTAAGTCAGGCAATTGGGAAGAAACTTTGCTTATTTGTCAAAGGAGTTGCTTCTGTGCCTGCAAAGATGGAGCATTGTTGGAAACCATCTGAAAATAATACCCGTTAATGAAGCACGGAAATACAAGGCAAAGTATATGCTTTTCTGCAGCACCTGTGATCTATAGAGTGCATAGAAAAATCTTTGTTAGCCTCTTAAAACAAACTCCTTATCTGAGAGAAACTCTTCTTTGTTTTTAGTGAGATAAATGCTTTTCTTGTTCAGACACATGGTAGAAATGATTCTTAGCAATCTTTTCCCCCCCTTTTTTTCTAAAAATAAGCTGTGACTCTCAAATCATCTGCCCCCAATTTACTCCTGTGTGACCCTAAGACCCTGATCTGTCAGATCTGTCCACATCTGTGCCCACCACTGAAGAATGTGGCAGATTCAACACAACATATGGCTGGAGCTGTGCATATGATATTCATGGGAAATGGAAGAAGCATCACCATTTCCTTCGTACCAAACACCTCCTTGAGCTATTTGTACCCCACACTCACAGAGATTCCAGGGTTTCGCTCTGCCGTGAATTACATTCAGCAGCAATTGAAGTTTCAGTGCAACTGTTTGCAGATGCCTTTTTAGGGATTTCTTTAAGACATATTTTAGTTGCAAGTTTTTCTAGCAAATAAATGAGCTTAGAAAACAAGGCATGTTTTCAAGCCGTGACACCATACTGAGGATGTGGCAAGACCCTTCTGGTTAGGGAATTCATTTTGCATGCTATGAGGTTTAACTTATTTCCCTTTAAATCCCTACTTTTTCTTCTCTTACTTCTTTGGATGAGGGGTAGGAAATCCTAGAGACTTACGCTTTTGCAAGGCTGTAGTTCAGGCCAGGATTGAAAAGTAACTTAGTGTTGCGTGTTTCAAGCCCAGGGGTACCTGGCCCTCAACACCAGCTGTGATTTTCAGAGTTTGGCATCAGAAAACAGGCTCTGAAACTTCTAGGGGCTGCTCTGCTCACCAGTGTTGGCCCTTTTGGGGTATCAACATAGTTAAGCTGTACCACGCTTTCTTAGGCTAGCACAGTTTGAGCTCCAAGGTAGGTCAGTGCATCATCACAGCTTCTCACCCACCACTGAGCCCAGGTAATTGTGTGCAGGGTCTTAGCCCATCTCAGATGCAAGCCAGGTCACAGCTTCAACCTCAGTAAAAAGAGCCGAGAGCGAGTGATTTTGGCTCATGCTCATCTCATTTGAAGGGCAAACACATTGCTGTTTATTGTCATTTACTTGACACATGGTAGTCTGTTAAAATGTGGGAATTGAAATGTGTTTCTAAACTTGGGGTGCAAGGAAGATTTTTACCAGTTTCCCAAGAAGAGCTGTCATGTTATAGTGTAACTGTATCTACACTAAGGGTTGTCGCGAGTAGAAGGAGTAGAAGGGTATTGGTTAAAAAACCTCCTTATCTCCAATGGAAATAGGTTTAAGCCTAAAAATGTTGTGTAGCATAAACGCTACTAAGAAAGGGTCAGGAGTCTGCAGCTCTGTAATCCCAGGATAAAGAATTGTTTTGCACTTTGCTTAGGTAAGTTTCTTGTGATACATGGTTCTCATTTATTCTCCCCGTGGGAAAAAAAGCCTTGTATAATTACAACAAATGCCTTAAAATAGAAAAGTATGACTTCACAGCCTTATTTTTTAGTAAATGAAGAGAAAGGTAGTGTTGCCAGAAGTGGGATGAAACAGTGTCAGACCATTTTTCAGTTCTGCAGACTGCATCTACGCAGGAAGAATGCAAATTGCTGCTTAATTATTGACAAAACAAATGGGTTTGTGGATTTTAGGTGGGAGGGAGTCTGCGAATGTGACTCTCTTGGTGTCTCTTGGAATATAAAGAGCTTATGGTGACCCTTGTGTCCTTTGAGACATACGAGTGTTCTCAGTGTTGGAGTGCCCAAACCAATAGTGTTTTATGGTTAAAAGTAGACTCAGCCTGTGAGGTGGGTGATTTGCACAATTTAAGTCTGGATGTAGGTCTAGCTCTGAAGATTCGGTAGGGCTGATACCAACCCCGAGCAGAGAAATCTGGGTGTCAGCTCCTGACCAGGGCATCTCCACCCAGGATTTAGGGCTAATGGATGTGATCACGTGCAGTTCCTGAGGCTCACTCCCTCCCAGGAGGGCTCTGGACTGATGTTTTAAGGAAGGCTCTGGACTGATGTTTTAAGGAAGGCTCAGATGTTCCTCTCTGCTTCTCTGTTCCCCAGATGAGCTGGGCCTCCGGGCACAGGCTTACCATGCCCCAGCCCTTGCCTGCTTTGTTTGTACTCTGCTCTGCAAGCAGAGATAATGGGACTGATCTGAAGCCAGCTCTAAGGCAATCGCAAGCCTTTCCTTTGTCTTCAGTGGGGTTTGGGTCAGGCCCAAAGCTCATAAGCAGTTTTCCACCAAGAGTTCCCAGCACTTATGTCAGTCACTGGCAAAAAGGGAAGGGATAAATCCAGCATCGACTGCTTCGGATGCCAGGCACATTCTCTGTGTGTGTGTGTGTGTGTGTGTGTCACAGGAGTATATATACTCACAGAGTCCGTCTTGGTTCCTCCTAAATTACATGACAGCTTGCAAAGGGCAGGCTGCTACCGGTCTGCTTCCAGGACTGACCTCTAAAGATTTCTCTCTGAAAAGAGCTGGGAGGTTCTGCATGGTGCCCAAGGAAGCCTTTTTCAGGAGTGGCTGCCTGGGCGTGGGGAAGGAGCAAGGGTGGCCACCTGGTCAGGCTGGCAATCGACGGTGTGGATTTCATCAGCATCCCAGAACGCGGGGCAGCAGGAAGGTAAGCCCAGGTGAGATGCTTGTCCTCCCACAGGGCTCCCTGCGCTCCTCCAAACCCATTCGCTTTCTCTACAGGGCACTAAATCTTCTTTCAGTTCTGGGGTGGGTGGTCCATGGGGGGTACCCACACTCACCCAGGTCAGTGTGAGTCTCTTGACAGCCCCCGGCAGCCTTTGGACAGTGTCCCGGGTATGTTCTAGGACCGGGTGTTCATTTAACACCAACCTTAGCCAGCCCCAACTGTGTGCAGGGGGATGGGGAGGGAGAGGGGAAGGTGTTTTTCTTAGGAAAAAGACAAGCAGAAATAGACACCCTTTGTCATATTTTTTGGCAGGCGAGGGGAGTTTTGGGAGGGCTAGAGGTGAGAGGAGCTAGATCTTCGCCTGGGTCTTTTTTTGTCAACCCAGTTGTTTTAATCCCTCCCTTCCCAGGGAGAGAGGGGAGCTGTGCTGGGAGCGGGGCAGGAGCTCTGCTGTCACCTGCAGAGCCGTTTGTGGAGCAAGGTGCGGGCAGCTGGGATTTCCTGATGCAAAATGCAGCAGGAAAGCTGGGCTCCCCGGGCCAAGGAATTAATGACACTGTTAGGGGGGAATGTGAGTTTCCACATCAGTAAGAAAAGGAACTGGATACCCGAGGCAATAGACCAAAGTCAAGCTATAAAGTAATTACATTTCTCTCTGCGTTTCATGTGTTTGTTTAATTTTAGTGTTTAAAGGGAAAGGTTTCCTGAGAGCACTGTGCCAGCAACTCTAAAAAATAATTGTGTGTCTTTCTTTAACATATATTCTGGCAGGAATATCCTTCCTATGTTTTTGGCAGAGGCTTTTGCTTTATCATTAGTCTTTATGATTTTAAGTCTGACTTTGAGGTTGGTAGGATGGCAAAAACACCATTTCTGGGACATCAGCTCTGTCTCTTCATCATAGGACTCTGGGGCAGTTTGGTAGCCTGTGCTGTGCTAATCCCAGTTCTTCCATACAGCAGGCAAGAGGAGTTTGCACAGTCTTCTCTTGTCATTGCTGCCTGCCTTGCTGCATTGAAGTGTGAAAAACTGCTAACCTTTAAAACAAAACTTGTGAAGATGCTGGACCAGCACTTTGTTCTGCTCTGACCCCATTTTTCGGTTGAGCTGGTGCTGCACCTGCAGCTGCCTTGGGATGCTTGGGGATGGTCCCTCTTGCAGACCCACCCCATGCCTGAAACAAGGGTGCTGGGTGTGAAGTAGAGAAGGAGGAGATTCCACACAGGGCTCCCTGCAGCAGGAGCCACTTCCAGCACCTCCACTGCTGCGGGCGAGAGAGGGGAGCACAGAGAGGTGCTGGTGCTTGCTGCCATCACCTCTGGGCACTTTGCAGGCTTGTGGGAGTCTGACCTGGAAACTGGCCCTATAAAACTGCCTGGTTCCCCTCTTAGGCTGTTTGCCAGCCTAGGTAAGCTGTGCGCTGCCCACACTCTAGCTCCGTGCCACAATGCAAACCCATCATGCGCTTCAAAAGGAGGGTGAGATTTTCCCTAAGTTTTGCATGTTTTTAGGTGTTTCTTTCTATGAATGATTTTTTTTTTTCCCAGTGGTCTGTGAGGGGCTGTGGTGCCAGCAGAGCAACCCACTGCAGGACCTCATCTCGCCAAAGTGACACCTTTGTAAGGGCACTTTGCAGTGACTCTCCTTTCTCCCTTGCCCTGCTGGAGCAGACCTGGCTGTGGCTGCATGCACTGCTTCTGGGAGTTGTTTACTCTTCTGATAAATATTTCATAAATCCCATCACTCTGCCTTTTGGCAGAGCTTCTCTCCACTGCCCCTTCACTGGGTTGTGACAACTGCAGCCTGATGCTGGCCTTGGAGACAACAGGTGAACCACCCCAAATTGCCATTTGGCATCTGTGAAAGAATCCTCAGCCCTGGGTAGAAGGAAGGAAGGAAACGTGTGCCTGGAGCAGCCTGTGGCTGGGGACGGGGCAAGTAATCTCTCACCCTGTCATAATAAGAAGCACGTCATCCACATAGCTTGCAAGGTTAAATTCCAATTCTCATATGCAAAACCGTGCATAAATCCTAACACATTGTAGATCTGCTGACATGCTGCGCATGTTAACGCACCCTTCAGTGACTGGGTAGTGCAGGGAAGAGGAGAGGTCATTACATGGGGAATATAAAAAGAATATGTCAGAAAGAGCTCATACTTGAATGCATGCATCACTTGGTTTGGGGTGGGTTTTTTTTGATTAGGGGTATCTTTTGTTTGATGTAACAGTGAGCAAAACAGGAGAAAACATACGTAGGGATATAACGAAATGGAACCATTGCAAAAGCACGTGGCTGGGCGGAATGGCATCAAAAAGTGGCACAGCTGTTGTCACACTCACTGTTAGCGTTTGTAAAGTAAGCTGAAGATGTGAGTTACTGTGCAGAGCCCTGTGCAGATAGAGATCCAGCACAAGTCTTATTTACAGTAGCCTAATTCTTTATACCTTGGGAAGGAGCAAGCATTTTTATTTCATGGAAAGGTGGTGGAAAAGCTTCTACCAGCATCTTGAAAGATGGAAATCCTGTACTCCGTAGAGCTGCATGGTTAATTGGGGATATTTGGGGATATAAGGAAGCTGCTTAATTCATGCAATTGAAATAATTTGATAAGATGGAGAGCCAGTCACTTCTCACAGCTAAACCCGGACACCACCAGCTCTGTGGGACCTCTGTGCAGCTGGGACATGTGTAGAAGTCCCCCTCAAGAACAAGAAGTGCTCATCTAAAAGAGGGAGCAGAGATGCACAACTGGCTGTCATGCCTGTTTTTGCACAGAATTGCAGATCTCCTCAAAGTATTATTGAGATAATTGGAGTAGACTGAACCAGAGCGTATTGCTAAAGGTATGTCTTCATATTTCTGGTGTAGCTGCAGATACCTTTGTTGGGCATATCTAGAAACAAAAAGCATACTGCAAGATTTCCACAGTCTTCAACACAGACACCCAGCATTAATTAACCTGCTGCCTCCAAAAGAAACTAGAGATGCATTTGTCCTACTGAAAGGTTTTGTTGCTGAATATTGACTTTGCTGAATATTGTTGCTGAATATTGTTACTGAATATTGTGAATCTTACTACAGAAATATGTAAATCTTCCTACTTTCTGTGCCCTGCTCATGGTACTGTGTTCTTTTACAAAGGCAGAATTTTCAGACTTTTTCAAATATCATTTGCCAGAAAATTCAAATGAAAAACTGTTTGAGCTACCTGCTTGGTGTTTGTCAGCTGGATTTGTAACAAACCATTTCCCAACATCTTTGAAGTGTGATGATGGAGGAGGGTGAGGAGAGGTATAAGGCAAAGGAGAGAAGATCAGAGACTCACACTGTTGTTTTAACATCATTACAAGTGATGGGTGGAGTAGAGGGACTCAGATTCATGCAGGCTTATGCCCAAAAGTCTTTAGAAATGAAACTAGGTATGTAAAGTGACTATGGTATATTGCTTTGGAGATTACTGGAAACTTCTAATGTCATGCAGAGCTTTTTTTGATGTTCAAGCTTATCCATAGAGAATTTGAGTATTCAGTAATGTGCTAGTTTTTCCCACAAAGCTGCTTAGCCCGTTCTGTTGAAAAGTCTGTAGTGTAGTTTTTTTTGTGTGGTTATCCTATAGAAGTTGATTTTGCCATCTCCCCTGGTCTGATAAAGGTAGAGAAGAACAGTTTTCTCAAGCTGTTGAGAAGATGCAATAACATTTTAATGCCTGTCATATTTTAAGAAGATGTGCAGTTCCATTAAATCATATTTTCAGTCATGACTATTGCAAATAGACTCAAAGCAGGTGTCTTGTGCCGTAACAAGCCTGTCTCCTTTGAAAGTTTTGGCACTGGGACTGTATAAGATAAAGACATGACTTTTCCATAATAGAAAAGTGCAGAACTAGGAGGAATACCTGCCACAATGAGCCTTTAGCAGCATTATGACAGTGAAATTGCACAGTTTCCTCTTACTAGTATGACATACCCCAAAAGAATTGTCCTCTTTGTTAATAAAGACTTTTTCCCTTTTTCTTCCCTTTTCTCTTGGTCAATTATCACTGCTTGAAATTTAACATAATTCCTGATCTCTTGTCTAGGCAGCAGGTTTTAATTTTCTGATGTGAAAGAAGTTTTCTGGCCCTTCCATGTGCTATTTTGCCTGCAGTCACACGCTTTGCTGTACTTGTAGGGGAGGTATGTTGACTTTGCAGCTGAATTCTCTGAGGCTCTATCTGTGCCGGGTCAACCAACAAATGATATGGGGGGATCCAGCCCACAGATGTGTCAAATACAGCTCCAAACCAGAGCAGCCAAGGTGGGACCATTTCAGGGAAGTGGTGGCTGTTCTTCCCTCATAGGCAGAAGAGTCTTTGCATGACCCTTGGTGATGGCACATGTGAGCTGTGATTCCCAAGAGCTAAGTGTTTGTCATCCTAGATCCAGGCTGTGACTTGGAGCTCAGCTGTGGCCAGACTTTCTGGAGAGGAGGAAAACTGCCCTGACGGAGCGGTCCATGGAGCCTGGACCCAGTTGCCAGCAGTAGTCCTCCACCATCCTCCAGCAATTACTCATGATGCAATTTGTGCTTGGACTTCTGTACCTCTGTATTTACTAGTTGCAGATAGAGCTACCCTCTCTGAATGTGTCCTATCATGTCTTGAGCCCATTTATACTCCCAGCCTCTACTGCATGCTTACGAATGAGTACCGCCAGTTTGTGAAGTGTTGGTGGTGCCCATGATTTTAGCTGGAGTTTCTCCAGGTTGGATTTCTTTTCTGAAAGCCTCAGCCTCTGAGGTGTGTAATCCAGTGGGCAAGGACAGATTTCAATAACAGAAAACTAGAATTTCTGCCGCTCAAAGTTGCAAGGAATGGTGATTCTTAAGGACTAAACCTTTTCTAGATATGGTAAGGTTAAAATCACATAAGTATTTATGTCACACACGTGATTTTGTGGGGAACTGATTTCCAGCCAGTGCATCTCCGGATAAGTCGTGTGAGAGTTTAGAGAGCAGACTTTTACTACTGCAGTTCACACCTTGTGCGTACCATCAGCATACTCAAAATCATGCCATTTTCTAATGTGACTGTCTCTGCCTTCTCATTACATCTTCCTGCTGTGTCTTTTTAGCCTGTCAGCTGCTTCAGTGAGTGGTTGATGTAAGCAGTGAGATGCTTTGCTCTTTGGTGTCCTGGTCTAGTGGAGAGCTCTGGGTGCTGCAGAAATTATAACAGACACGAACTGTTACACATGAGAAATTTAAGGCTGAAACTCAGACGCCCTGAAACATCAGAATTAAGGCCATACCTGTGGCCTTCATCCACTTCCTTGTGCATGTGTTTGATCTATGCTTTTATTATGTATCGTTGCCAGACTATCCTGCCTCATTTTTCTGCCTGGTCCCAATTCCCTAATGTTATAGCAAGTGTCCCCCTGGGCTCAATCTCTCCCTCAGGTATTTGCTTCTGGCTTCTCCCTGGTCCTTCCCCCATTTCTTCTGCTTTGCCGTTCTGTTGCTTTCCTCTTTGTGTGATTTGGGCAGTGAGAGACTACAGGGGGAGCCCAGGGGCTGAGATGACAGGCATGGCTTTCTGGCTCTCCTTGTGCCCAGAGCTGCAGCCATGTCCAGCAGCCAAGAAGGGAGTCATAGCAAGGAAAGCCCTCAGCAAGCCCCAGAAGCCTCCAAATGGAGTGAGATCAAGGCAGACAGAATCTGTAGAGGTTTTTCTCCCAAAGGCTAATAAATCTTCAGTGGGATGTTTTCAAAGGCTTTTCACTTTGTCAAATTTGGATGCAAAAGGCACATCCCTGTTCCCAGGGTGACACCGAATTTCCAGTCCCCTTTCCAGAGGATGGAGGCATGAGAGAGTCTCAAAAAAATAATTGTTAGAATTTGTTTTTACATCAACTAAGCACTTTTCTCTAATCTTGTGTTGGAAAACCATCGGGCCTTCCCCTCTCCCACCGTCCTTGTAATTTCCTAGAAAATTCTGCTGCAGGCAGGCACCTGGCAAAGGAGAATTTCAGCCCAAATCATTTTAATGTGGTGAATATAACTGGGAACAGGGACTCCTGATGGTACATGTTAGGGTATCTCCACTGAGTGCTAACTGCCTTCTGGCATTCCAGTATTGTGCTGCGCTGCGTCTCCCAACAGCTTGAACTCAGGGCCTTGTGCTAGAAAATTCATTACTTGTTGCTTTAAGCAGGACAAACGGGAGATGTAAAACCACTTTGCGATGTTCGGTGAGCATCAGGTATGACTGCAAATGAAAGGACCAAGGCAAGCACTCCCTGCTTGTCCTTCAAGGTAACCCCACTAGCGTGCGCCTCCTTCTTGCAAATGCCATACAATGTTTTTCACTCTCTGCTGGAAGAAAAAGCTGCCCTAAGAAAAGCAGAATGAGGACTGATGTTTTGAAAGGTGTCCAAGAGTAACAAAACTCAACTCTCAAGGGCTGAGTTTTGCCTCTTGTGTTTCTCAACCAGGGTGGTTGAATGTGTTACAGACCTATCAGAAATTTTGCTACAAATGCACAAATATTAATCTACAGCCATTTCCTTTGCTTTCTTAAACATGAATGAGGATTTCTGTCTCTTTCTCCCTCCATAAATTGTTCATGGTCAGAGGGGGCATGTTCCGTGTCAAAGTCTTGACCGCCAGGATCAAACAAAAAACCCTTGTGAACTCAAAAGTGGAGACAAATAAATGACTATTACTTTTTTTTTTCCTTTTGCCTGGAGTTAAACCTTTTCTCTGTCAACAATATTGACTTTGTTCACTTGGAAGGAAACAGAGAGAGAGAGAGAGGGAGATTTCTCTAGATGCTGCACAGAAAAAAACATTTTGG
>VZTL01013125.1:26403-48376 GCA_013400535.1 Scopus umbretta
TTTTTTTTTTTTTTTTTGAGGAAGAGGAAAAAGGGGAGGGATCATGCTGGGTTCTTTTTTTCTTTCTTTTTTTTTTCATCTCAGAAGAACATCTCCTCTTGGGTCAGCTGTTGAGCAGAGGCCAAAAATACTGGTTAACACTGCAGGGTTTTTGCTCCCTTGTCAATTCAGGACTATGGAGAAAAAAGAGCAAGAAGGAGCTGAGATTTCCAGAGATGGCCAAAGAGGAGTGGACGGACAAAATGCACTCTACAATTTAGAGGCTGGAGGAGACATAAAAATACTATACAAATATCCCAAGGGAGCAGCAGCCAAGTGAATAACCTGTGCCCCCTGCCTGCTGTGGGTAACATATGGAGTGGCAGGCTTAGACGGTGAAAAGGTGGCGTCATATCTAGCAGAAAAACTTTTTAACAGAATGGACAGTGAAGTCCTGGGAGCAGGCTCATGGATGTCTGTCTGCTCAGGAGTGAGCACCACCACTGGGATATGCCCATTGCCATGAGCAGCTCTGGGCAGACAGCTACTTCAGGTCCCCTTTGACACAATTAATCACCCCCTAAAAGTTATGCTCTGACTATACTGACTCTTAGACAGGGCTTGTCCCAGCTGGAGGGGGGTGAGGCAGAGATGAGGACCTTCCCGGCTGGTCTAATAGCCTCTGTCCCTGGTGAAATTATTGGCCACCACTTAGCGCAATTTGTTTCATTTTGCAATTATTCTTCAGGGGAATTTTTATAAGCTCCTGTAATAAGTCACTTCTGCTGGGTTCCGGAGAGGAAGTGAACTGCATTAGAGGCAGAGGCATTACCCCAGCCTCCCCTCCACGCTGCCTTAGATCTTAACACGGTGCTTTCCATAGTCCTGCGTACATGTGTGTGGACGGCTATATGGAAGACTCTGTAGGTGTGTATGTGTACAGATACATATATAGTCCTATATATTCTTTTGAATATATAGTTATGTGTGTGTACTGCATATGGGAGTAAAGTTCTTCAGGTTTTGGGGCTGAGGAGCACAAAATATGGCTGAGCTCTCTAATGTTGCTGCTAAGGAGAGATGCACCAGTAGAAACCAGCTGCTTGCTGGCTTTCCTTGGCCATGACTGGGCACATGGCCCAGTACTGCCCATCTAGTCTGTCCTTTGGAGGTGTAACTCCCGTCTGCACCATGCTGCTGTTGCTCTGTGCAGGACCGGAGGTGCTTAAGCGCAGGTGCTCATGTTTCCAAATCCATGGCCGTGGCTGAGCTCCTGCTCTCTGGTCTGCATCTCCCCCTGAGGGTCTGTGCTTTGAGATGGTTTTCCTAGGGGAGGCTTTCAGGTTACTGTAGTGGAGCTGGCTGGTACTTACTGGATATCACAGCCGGCTGCTCTCTCGGACTTTCCTGCACGGATAGAAACATCAGGCTCAGCCAGCTCTGTGCGGATGTAACGCAGACACAGGCAACTCGCACGCCACAAACAACGTGCTGCGCCATTTCCACATGAGCAAAAACAACACGCGTGCACACACACAATAAACATGTCACCCTATTTCCATGCAGACAAAAACAATGCACGCCTATACAACCACACACGCAGAGACGCACACATGCTCCTCTTCCAGATTCCAGCGGGGCTGTGATTTTTAACTATCTAAATTAAAAACAGATATGATCCTCTGGTGGGGAGCTGCCAGGAACTCACTCCCCCCGCAACTTGTCTCTCCCAAATGCATTGGTGAAAAAAATATGCATGGTTCTCCAAAGGGGCAAATGGTTCCTTAGCATGCAGCGAGGTTGGGGATGGGGGTAGGAGGACACAGGGAGGAGAGGAAAAGGGAATGCACAGAATTACTTTCTAGTGGCAGAAGAATAAACAGCTTAAGTTAATAAAGTTGAGGCCAAGGAGAACTATTTGAAGAGTGTGGAGGAAGTCAGGGATTAGGGAGAAAATAGGAGCCCAGCAGCAGGAAATAGTATGGCAGTGCAGCAGATCTGAAGGGAGAGCAGGGGACGGAGGATGGAGGAGAGACCTGGCTGGCGTGGCAGGAGTAAGAGCGAGGAACAAGAGGGCTGCGCAGCTTTAAATCACAGCGCTGCTGAAAGCAAGCCACCTCGTGTTCATCAAAATCTGTCTCGGGAGCCAAAATCCCTTCTGAAAATGATGCGACCTATTTTTAGGAGCTGTTTTACTGATGGAGATGCCTTCTTTGTTTTGAGGCATGTGTAGCAGAAATGAAAAAGAAAAAAAAAAAGAGGAGAAAGAGGAGCTCTGGGGCATGAGGGCAATGCCAGCCCTGGGGGGAGGACGACACTGAATTCCCCCAGCCCCGCAGTCCCTGCCTGCACACAAGCCCCATCCACCAGTGCTGCCGTCCCAGCCAGCAGCCATGGGCAGGCACTTTGAATGACAGCCCCGGGCGCTGGGCATGTTGCTGACTTGATGACTTTTTGCAACTGTCGAAGAAGCTTAGCAGATAAGCACACAACAGGTTTTATTATTCCAAGAGGCAGAAGACTCGCCTTAGCGAGCGGTAACAAATACGGACATTCACGACCAGGATTAGAACAAACTGCACTGGTGGGCAAGGGCCAAAGGCAGCACGGAGCTGCAGTGTAACCCAAAACCTCCACAGCTGTTTTCATTTTCCTCCCTTCAACACAGTCCCTGTGTGGTACTTCAGGGAGAATTATGAAAGTGGCGTGTAATTCAGAGAAGTAATGTCTTCCCCCCCCCCTCCCTTCTCTCTTGCTCTCTTTTTCTTGGAGTAATGAAAATTGCTGTGGTAGATTGTTTCAAATTTAAGGGAAATATCGGACTCTGTTTTCCGCGGGTGAGTTAGATAACAATAGATTGGACCGGGTGCCGTGTTTGAAAGGCCCCGCTGCTCTCGCCACCGCTCTCCACTGCTCCCCAGCCCCTGCGTGGTGATGGATGGGCAGCGGAGCAACATTTTCCCAGTGGTTTAAATCCAATTTTTAAGGAAAGAATAATTAAAAAGGAAGAGGGGAACAGCTTAGAAATCCTGGTATCATGCAGATGAATCCAGTGACTTCAGGGACTTTGGTGGCCTGAAAGGGACTGGCTGCTTTCGTTCCAGTACAAAGCCTGGTTTGTACAAATCCCTGTGCTGGAGAAGGGCTCTGCTGCTGCAAAGCGCTGCTAGCTCCCGCTGGCGTTTTGATGGGAATCATTTAAAAAGCGTGAGGCCAGATCCTCTGCTGTATCCCAGTGATTCACACCAGCCCGGGGGATGTTCTACCTACAGGAAGAAAAGACAATTTTCTTTTTGGAGGAAAAATCCTCTCCTGATCTAGCGCATTTTGCTTTGCTGGGATTAGGCCAGTAGGGAATTTGTCCCTCTCCTGTTCAAAACCAAAAGTGATTGCATTGTGGTTCTTTTGCCCTGTGAACATTGCTGGCATAGTTTGCCAAGATGTTATGCATTTGCTTATTAAAATCTCTTAATTTCACATGTACCAAAAATCCGAAAAAAAATTTCCTCCATTCAGTCAACTAAAATATTTTGTTTAAAGCATTTTTATGCCTTTCCTTTCAATTTTACTGCTTTTTTTAAAAAATACAACTTTAAATTAAAGATATTTGAAGTCAGAGAAAAATACATCTGATTTGTCAAAAAATTTTGCTCCAGCATTATTAAAAAAGAAGTAAAAACCAATAGAACAAATATTGAATTGTTTTTCATCTTCATTTAATCTTACTCTGTAAAAAAACCCCCAAGCTAATACAGTAGAATTTTCAACAAAAAAAACCCAACAAACCAATCCCCCGAAAAGCCCTCAGTTCCACCCCAAGAAATACTTCACCTCTAGTGAATATTAGGACGAAGTGATGAAAAGTTATATTTCTCGCCTGAAATTGTTGGGATTGTTCAAAAACCTTAGATAGCTGTTGCATCTTGTTAGCAAATTCTGTTGGTCTTTCCTTTAATGGGTTTCACATTATTTTTGTTCAACAAGAAAATAACTCAGTGAACGACTGGAAACACTTACGTGTGTATCCTGACACATCTGCACATACCATAATAGACACATGAATTTAATGCTCAGTTGATTCAATGTGGGGAGTGGAATTTAGTGTCAAGTCAATTAAAATATCCTGTTTCCACCCTCCTCCTTCCCCACCCCCCCTCCCGACGTATTTATCAGGATCGCTGCATGGGAGGTATGTGGTGTGGAAGTTGTGGGAGTCCTCAGCGTGCTCTGCTCATGACGTGGTGTTTGTGCAGCACAGCAGTAAATGTACTCGTTCTGCTGTGGTAACCCATATTAAAATTGCCACAACCACGCTAACGCAAGGAGGCTTCGACAGAACTCTGCTGTGCCATGGAAAAGAGAAACAGGGACGATAAAAGGATGACCACACGTGGCGGTCCTCACGCTGTCCTGGCTGGGCTTTGGCTGGGAAGTGAAGCAGCGAACTTGATTCTGTGTGTGCACAGCAGACGTGCTCTCTGCAAGCCCCTGCTCTTTTCCTTGTGTAAATCTGGAAGGCTACTGTAGCTAAACAAAAAAGCATTATAAAACAAACTGTTATGAGCGGCAGATAAATATAGTGTGATAAAGATGAATGGTTAGGCAGCTGGGGTGTAGAAACATGCTGCTTTCCATTTTGATGTGAGTTGTTTTGTTTTTCCTAGAAGCTTATCTGTAGGTCTGTTGCCACACAGCTCGGGTTTTGTATGTGCGTTGCAAGGACTTTGGGATGAGGGCTGTGTATCTCTTGCTATTGATAGACTGTCTAGCACAGTCCTGGGTCCGGTAGTGATGAGAGTAATATGCAGAATACACAAATCCTTTATTTGCCCATGATAAGGGACTTTAATGCCAGAACTGTTGCAAAGGCAACATTGTCGCTGTAGTCATTTTAAAATCAGTTTTGGTTTCAATTTGGAAGAGTGGCAGAGCTGCTTTCCTGGGCTGCTACAATGTCCTCTTCAAGTCAGTGAATTTTCTCCTACTGATGTGTGTGAATTTTGGGTACAGAAATTTATTATTAACATCTGCATCCAGTCCATCAGAAAAAATGTGGGGCAAAATCTAAGTATATTTATAAGATGAATGTATTTGGATGCTTGCATCATTTTTTTAACCAAGAGGATAAATAGTTGTGATGTTTCTATTGTTTTAGTATTTATTCCAGTATAGGCAACCTTTGCAGAACAAAGCGCTCTTTGTAAAACTAAGTCCTTCAGCATGTGAATACTTACACATGTCCTTCGTCGTTTAACTGGAGGCAGGAGGAGCTTAAATGTTGGAGATAAGCATGTATGCGAGTCTTTGCGGAACTGGACGTGATCCTGCACTGTGCCAGTGCAGTGATCCCAGCACACCAAACCATGTCTGGTTCATATTTGGGGCCAGTCCTGACATATAATTCATACACAACTTTTTATTAACTGGCAAATTTCCCCCCTAACCCGCCCCCGCAAATTCTCTAGACTGTAAGGAAGGAATTTGTTGTGTGGTGGCCTCTTCCCCCTTGCCTTGCCCATTTTTTTTTATGACTGAGGAAACCCTTTTATTGTACGTGAAATAAAAGCTTGATGTGGTCTGCCATATTTTAATTTACCATGGTATTAAATACAAAATGTATCCGCTTACAGAAGGTGGGTCGTGGATTGTGGTCTGGGGTTGATCCAGTGCCTGTTGTGACTGGGTGTAGGGGCACGGGAGAAGGTAAGAGCTTCTCCAAGGTCTGAGCAGAAATGAGTGGGATGAAGACATGATAGCCCTTATTCATCCCCTGTTGCAGAGTTTATCATCCCTATAATTTTCCCTGTCCTGTGCAATTGCTGCCTCGTAGCGCTGCAGGATTAATGTTGTTCTTCAGGGCTGAGGGTGAGAAAGTGATCCTGGGCACCAGCAAGAAGTGAAAATGTCAGGTCAACTTCTGCTCTTTCAGTGGTATAAAGTGCAAAAAACCAAATCAGCTGCAGTGGTGGGTTAGAAGAAGATGACACGGATGACTGTAAGGAGATAGCACAACTGGCATTCTGCTAATAAATAAACCTGTAGTTCCTCCGGGGGAGGAAGGCTATGTGAGCAGCTGAGATGCTTGTGTGGGGTTTGAGAAGACACAGGCTCGTTTTGATGTAGTACTGCTGTGCCTCTGCGCCTTGGTTTCTCGTTTGCTAAATGTTGTGGGCTTGCGGTACAACGCTAACGATAATCGGATGAAGGGGTCTGGAGAGCCTGAGTGCTGATGGTTCTGTCTCCATAAAGTGCTATAAATAATGTTTGGGGCTTTGAATACAAAGATCTCTGACTCCAGAAAGCAGAATAAAAGACATGAAAGCATCTGAAATGCAAATTATTAAGGCTCTCGCTTTTGAATGATCTTTCTTAATACTGAGCCATTGTCATGAAGAAACCCCTTTCTGACCATGGTTAGACAGTGTTAAAGATGGTGCAACTGCCTTTTCTGGGAAAAGAAGAAGTTTTAATGAAGACAGATTGGACTTGTTTCTGCTACTGTTATTGCTGGAATCTGATTCTGCTTTCTGCAAGAAGAAAGCAAAACCAAGTCCCAAAGACAAGCACACATGAAAAGGAGAGAGGAGAGAAGAGCAAAGCTAGAAAACAGCTTCTGGAGCTGACTCACAGTGAGGCCTCCATGCTGGAGAGGGACAGCACCCTGCCTTATCAATGCCAGGCAAACTCTACCACGGGCAGGCTATTTAAGGCGTTTCTTTTTTGTTGCCTTTTGGGTTGCAGGCTCACAGAAATACAGCTACATAAATAAATAGAAGTAGCAATGTAATCTTGGCTGACTAGATTAGGGGTTTTTTTTTTGAATATATAACAGGCTAGAGATAGAGAAGAAGAAATAAATTATACAAGGAAGAGAAGACATGGGAGAGAAAGGGAGAGCAGAAATGGGAATCAGCGCAGCATGTGGCATGTGCCCAGAGCTGCTGGAGGAGGAAATATCATCTGGTCCTTTCCAGGGTGGGTCTGGTCAGGTCTCAGGATGGGGAGGCTGAAGTGGTGGGATCTCAGGAGAAGACTTCAGGAAGTGGTAACACTTGCTCTGGGCAGACTGAGGGGTCATCTTCACATCACTGTTGAGTGATGCGTTCTGCAAAGGGAAGGATAGGCAAAGCAGGCTTTTTACATTGTCCATAACATAATCTTGATTACATTTATTTTTACCCAGCTCTGAAAAGGGTTATTTATTCCTGAATAGGAGAATGCCACTCCAAAGTTTACACTGACGTAATTACTGTAAAGTAACTAGTCCACAGTCATGATTTTCATTAAGTTCCTATGTATGAACAATCTTCAAAATAGGTATTCTGGCAAAGACATTAATAATTAAGTATCAAAAAAAAATCTCAAATGTCTTGTCTAAGTAATATAATAAGTTTAGCACTGAAGCATTGCTTTGGTATTTAAAAATGTGTTTCAAGCAGCACAGGCAGTCTCTACTCTCCACCCAGGGAAAGTGCTCCAAAACTTTTACCAAGACACAGAGATAAATAGAGAGTGCTGAGGCCATCTCATCTTTCCTGAAATACTTTGAAGCAACAATCAGGTAAAGAAGATCAAGAGTTGATGGGAAATAATTAGAAGCTGTTAAGCTGGCTGTTACCTG
The DNA here is from genome assembly GCA_013400535.1 of Scopus umbretta. Taxonomy (NCBI): domain Eukaryota; kingdom Metazoa; phylum Chordata; class Aves; order Pelecaniformes; family Scopidae; genus Scopus; species Scopus umbretta. Next base: position 34,004 of record VZTL01013125.1, read on the forward strand.
GGCTCATGGTTGCTGTGCTGTTCATGTCATTTCACTTTGGAAGGTCAGACTCACCAAAATAATTGCAAGCCAATCTCAGGGGCAATTATTGCTGTAACAAAATATCAGGCCTGCAATTTTCTTCATGGAGGGAAAGAAAAAATATAATTTTGACTTTTTGCTGGTAACAACATTTAATGGCACAGAGGCAGTTTTTGAGATGGTTTCTCCCTCTCCCTCCAGTCTTTCCCCCCTCAATTTCACAGACTATGAGGTCTCCAGGACTTGTCCTCAGCTGGTTGAGGTCCATGGCAGGGGCCTGCCCAAAACCATAATTGTTCTGGCCATGAATGTAGGTGTGTCCTTTGTTCACCTAAGATGAGATGGTCCAAATGCTCACCTAGATGGAGGTCTCAATGTCTATCATCCGTGTTTTCTGTTCACGTTGCTGGAGGTTAGCCCACCCATGGCTTGGGTTTCCTCATGTAGGAGGAGGTGCCGGTGCTGGCAAGTGCCTGCTGGGGATCAGGGGTGTTGAGGTGCCCTTGTGCCCCCTTCTTGAGTCCCTTGTGCCCCATCCTGAGTGTCTTGTTTGGGGCCAGCCTGTCTCCCGGAGGTAACATGGGGTTGTGAGGAGTGAGCTCAGGACATGAGAACAACCACCCCATCTGTGTCACTATTGTTGTATCATGTTACCCACATCACAGGGAAAGTTTTAAAAGCTGAGTATTCGCTGTGCATGTGCAGGAGCTGTTTCTAAAACATAAATAGCATGGCCATTAACTGAGGCTTTTCCTTTTTTTGTTGTTGCTTAAAGACAGTTCATATTATGTACTCAATGTTTTTCAAATTAAGCCATTATTTATCCAGAGGTAGCCAAAAATGTAGCCGAAAAACCACCTCTGATTATTTTTGACCTCTCTAAGGCTAATAATCTGCTAAAACGTCTTTAAACCATCTTAAAGAAAACAGAAACACCACTGCTGACAACTCACATACCTACTTTTTAATGCAGTGTTATTTTAAATGGCTGCATTTATAAACCTCTAAAGACTGAGGTTTGTAATAGAAATGCTGACAGATCCTTAACACTCCATCCCATAATAACAAAGTTTTGAGAAAGAATGAAGCTGTGGACATCATTGTCCCTGTTACAGGGCTGGAAATTTCTCCCCCTCTTACTGATTTAATTTGCCTAGCCAGAAAACTGGTTTTCCTGTGAATTTGGGGCGAGCACTGAATCAAGATGGCAGGACCCAGATGTTGTTATGAGGTGGCCAAGCTCTGCTCTGCCTCTACCATGGGCTGTCCCACCAGCTTCTGGTGCATGATTAACCCATGCCTGCTGCCTGGAGAGGAGCACTTAAACCAGAGGAGGTCTCCAGAAAGGAATACCTGGACAGAATTTTTCCTTCTACATCCCTATTGAAAAAAACCCCAAGAAACAGGAGTCAAAGTGACAGGCGGGTGGTTTGAGGGGCTCTGCACAAAATGGACCACATTCCCAGCTGGTGCACATCAACCTCTGTGGTCTTCTGCCAGCCTATATCCTGGCACAGGGAGTTCAAGGAAAGGTACTAAGCATGCAAAACTGCAGCATCTATCAGGGACGGGCAGCTTTTCACACTCACTACCCACATAAGAAGCTCCTTATGCGCATCCCGGTGGATATCTTTTTTCTGCTCTCTGGCCTGTAAAAACTCCCTGAAGGGGAAGAATGCTAAATGAGATTTATGTCCTCGGAAAGCAACGTGATAATTTGTGCTATGCAGTGGAGAGGGGATGCTGCCGTATCATCGCTAAATTAAGATGTGCAGGCCAGATGTGAAACCTTGATAACGAGCTTTATAGGGCAACGCTGCTCAGCTTGTGATTCTTCACAGGCAGAGCAAGGAGAGCTGCGTGAGCTGCAGGCAGCACAAAATGCTTCTGTGTCCTGAAGTCATTATCTTGCTCTGATCGTGGGTGTATTTGATCTTTGCACCCTGTGATCTCGCCCTTGCTCATCCAGGTCTCCCATAAAGAGCACCCACATACTGTGGGAAGTCCAGGCAGCTTAGAAACACAGATGGTGTGTTTTTGTCCACCCCCGCTATGTTCAGGCTCTGTTTCCAAGGGTGTTCCTTGGGAAAGAGGTCTTTTTGAATATTATTTTTATTTCATTTTATTTTTAAGCAGTGACTCAGGATATGCAGGCAGGTATCTTCACAGGCCTTGTCCAGGCTCCCTGTGCATCGTTGCATCAATCTCCAAATTTTTGATATGTCAGGAAGGAGAGCCAGGTACTCACAGCACACCGTTTCTATGTAAAGCCCCAGGAAAAGGGGCAAAATTTCACAGACCAGCAGCAGACCCCTGGGCTGCTCCTCCTTGCAGCGTGCCCAAGTCATGACTCACATTTGGGAACCAGCCCTCCCCGCTGTGTCTGGTGGCGCCCAGCCCTGGTGTCCTGGGTGTTTCCACTGAGGACCTTTCACTCTAGTCTGGGTTTTGATGAACAGAGCATGCACAGATCAGGACAGACCAAATGCCTTCGAAACTGAGGGTTTTTATGCCTTTGAAGATCATAGCCTCAGCTTTCCCCCGTGTTTTCCCATGAAATGTAAAGCAGCCCCAAAGGCTGCAAACAAGCCCTTGGGTTTGTTTGGTTTGGGCTTTACAATGAAGGGAGCGGCAAAAGACAATGAACTAACTGCCAAAAAAAAAAGAGAGAAAAGAGGGTTAAGACACTGGAAGAGTTCATTGAGATATTAACTCCTGTCATTCTCCTACTTGCAAGGAAAGCACAGCATCATCAGACCTGCTTATGAAAACCACAACATTGGGCCAAATGGCCAAATCAGGAGCAAATCTATACATCAACAGTATTTAAATGCAAGTTTTTTCTTTACCATAACCCTTTAAGCACCAAAGAGCAGGGACCTGCTTTTAGCTTGTGTTCCTGTAAACAGTATTATCATCACAGTTGTTGGTGTATGATGCCAAGTTATAATTTTAGGGGTCTTGTTTATACTTTTGCAGAGTTTTCAGCAGCAGGGCTGTATTTTTGACTATGTCTTTGGCTTGGCTCGCCACATTCAACCAGCTGGGATCATTGTGTATGTGTGTGTGGTCAAATTTACTGTGAACCGATTAGGATATTAAACAAAATGAAATAAACATGTAAATCTTAAAAACCATCTTGGAGTTGAGGTTTACTTCTATAGAAAGAATACAGATGGAAAAAGTAACATAAAATTAAAGACACTCCTAATGGCAGACTTTTTTTTTGCCACTCTTTTATTTATAAGGAAAATAAATAGAAGGAAAGTAATTTCAAGGAAAATAAATAAAAATTACATTTTTTAGAGAAAAAGTCCTGCATATCTAAGGAAAATGTTGCATGGTAGAAAACATTGTTTTGAATAGTTATATTGCTGTATGTATTTGTGTTCTCTGCCATGTGATTGAATATATTTAGGCAGGCAGAGAAAGCGAAGAAAGCTTTTATTGACTTTTTTTTTCATCTTTTTAGTACCAAAATTTATCAGCTACAGTCTTAGCTGGCCAAGAGCAAAAACACCCCACAGGTTTCAGCAGACTGACAGGGATCTGATATGATCTAATCTAATCCATCTATGGATGAGAAAAGCTTTTCTTTTCATGCCAGTTTGTTTGCTTAGCAAAAATTTGACTCTAAGAATGGCAGAGACCACCAGGAATAAAGGAAATATCCTTGGAAAGTGAAGTCCAGTTTTCTTTTGCTTTTTTGGGTGGGCTGTTAATGATTCAGATTTAGTGAAAGGATTGGATTTTTAGTAGGACAGCTTTATCAGAACATTAGTTATTTGTGACTCCTGGTGCTCTGTAGAGGACAGGTCTTCTGCCCGGCAAAAAGTTGAAACTCAGAGTCTGGCTTTATTCTGCTTCTGTAAAAGAAGTCCTCAACTTTCCAATTTATCACTAAGGGTTTCTAAATCCCTTTTGATCTAGTTGTGACTTTTTAGCTTGTTTTAAACTTTTTTTTTTTAAAGAAAATTAAAATGTGTTTTTTGACTTTAATTTTTGTTTTTAAATTATTTGGTGTATTGCATATTATGTAATGAGGAGATATATTTAAAAAGGAGAAATAGAGTTTCTCTCAAAAGAAAAATCAAAACATTTTATTAAAGTTGCTGAAATGAATGTTTTTAATTTTCTCACAGCTTTGACTGTCCAAAATAAAATTTCAGCAAGTTTTGATAACAGGCAGATACTCTCCTCCTTGCAGTTTCTATATCCATGGATTAAGATTTTCTGGAGATTGATAAAGGTTGAAACTTCTTTGTTTGGTAACATCTTTTTCTCTGTCTGCTATGCCCCTCAGGGATCTCAAATTTCTTCCAAGATGTGGCTTTTCAAAGCAAGCCAGTGCTTTCTGTTCTCCCTTGACAGTTTTCTGGGATGTGGATTTTCCCACTTATGTTATATTTTGACAAATTTCTGCCTCAGCTCCACTCCCTATTTTTCCTGGTTTTTTGTTGGATCAAAAAACACCTGTAAGAGAAGTGCAGAAAATAGATATTAAATTTATTCTTACTGGATATGGGCTTGTTTATATGAGTTACCTTCTGCAAATCCTTTGAAGAGAATCTACAGGCCTCCAGCTTCTAATCTGTGTCCTTTTACATTCCTGCTGTGCTGTATTTTATATAGGTGGTTTTGGTCAAAAGCTCAACAGTTCTCACAAATATGTGTTACGAAATAAGTTGCCCTGTATTTGCATTTTCTGGTAGAATGAAAATATGCAGCTCATATTTTTATTGCGATTTTGATACAGATTGTTAATAGGAACACTTAAAAAAGGGGAGAATATAAAATTTCTTTTGTTATTTCAGTCTGATGGAAAATAGCATGGTGTATCAAATATGTGTGTGAATTCTCTTTGAGTTATCTTGGACCTCATACCCAGCCTTTGGTGGTTCTTTTGCCTTTCTCATTTTCTTTAAAAAAATATTTTAACACCTGACATTTCTGCTGCTTAGCTACTGAGATGGTGGTAACTTTTGAACCTTTTGATATGCTAGACGGAGGGAATTCCTTAAATTTCTTTGGTCTTCAAGTCATTTCATCACTACTGTCTGTCCATCTCAGAAAGACCAGAGGTCTCAGCTATTGCAGTCAGAGTCCAGGAAAAGAAAGAAGTGAAAGCCTGCACACTGATCTTGAAGCACACTGATATCTTAACAGGGCTGAATCCTATTTTCACTCTGGTATTGATACAGCTTCATGTCCTTAATGGCCCTTTCACATATGTTTTTTTCAAGAGGAATATTCTGAATATGAATATTTGCATGTGTATGCTGTCTTCAGTAACACTTGCAAATGAAAAATTCAGAATGGCATAATATAGAGAAAGGGCCACTTTTTTCTGGAGAAAATTAGCTCCCCCTTTCTTCAGCCTTGTATATGCATTCTGTGATCTTGCAACAATTTGGGAGTTATTTAAAACAGTCTGATTCAATTATTTGGTTTTGTTTCATTTTCTTTCCTTCTTTTTCATAACGTCTGTGCTGCTTTGTTCTCTGAGAACCAATTGCACTACAGTGACTTTTAAATGAAAAACCCAACAGGCTTTAATGGGAAAAAATGATAAAACATATTTTAACAACTGAGGGAATCTCTTGGGGAACCTGATCTCCTGAAATTTCTATGTTAAACTGATCTGGATACATTTGTATAAGTATCCATCCGTCTCTCCAATAAGTCATATCCCCTGGGGAAGTCTCAAGAAGGGTAGCGTGTACTCCGTGAGCCATTTTTGCCAGAACCTGAAGCCCAGTGATGCTAGTTTAGGATTTTGTTACAAACTCCAGCGCAGGTGCACAGGTCAGCAGATGCTGGCAAATTGATTAATTTAGCCTCGGTCAATGTTATGGTTTTTCATGGGAATGCAACAAGCAGAGCTTTAATGGCTGTGTGTAGACTTGGTGCAAGACATGAGGAACAAGACTATTATGTCTAAAATCAGCTTTATATCTTAGACTTGTTGGAAGCTAAAATTTATGCTGATGTTCTGGGTGATTCAGGCCTGTATAAATCAAAAGAGGGGATTTCTTCCACAAAGGCCATGTCTGTGATCTGTGAATGCTCCAGTTTTGCGCTGTTCTGTCATTCTATCAATGATCTGGATGAGGGGATTGAGTGCACCCTCAGTAAGTTCGCAGATGACACCAAGCTGGGAGGGAGTGTTGATCTGCTTGAGGNGTGTTGGTTGGTTGTTTTGTGGGTTTGGTTTTTTTGTGATTTGTTTTGGTTTGTTTGGTTTTTTTTTTTTTTGGGGGGGGGAGAGGTTGATGGTTGGACTAGATGATCTCAGAGGTCTTTTCCAACCTTAACAATTCTATGATTCTATGATTCTATGGGTTCCTCACTTATGAGGTCTGCTCTAGGAGAGGGATTTGAAAATAAGACCTTTGAAATCATAAGCATCAAGAGTTTCTCTTTTTCTGGAATAAACCAAGTGCTGTTTTCACTCTGGTTATGTCGATCAGCAATGGATTTGGTATCCTCCATTACATATTCAGTGTCTAATGGACCAACAGGTCCCACAGGACTAGAGGTGAAATTAAGTACTTGAAGGCTTTCCAATGAAATACATTAGATATCTAAACAATAATGCAATAATAGTAATTTCATGCAGAGTTGAGCCATGTCAGTCATTCAGAACCAGGTCCCAGCAGATAATTTATCTTATTTTGTTGTTTATCCTCTGTCCTCCCATCTCCCAGATTTGTGTTCATGCAGAAGATAATCCTATGATAAACAGCAGACCTAAATATACATACTTATGTCCTTACCCCTAGAGAGATCAGACTGTCTTTAGTCTCTATTTCTTCTTTCTGTCCTCAGCTATCTATTCAGATAGACGGGTGTGGAAGAACTTAAAACAAATTTATTGTTCTGCAGGAATTACTGAGAATTGTGGAAAAACACTCTCCTTGTAATAAAAAATAATGCTTTTCTCAGCCATTCATGTTATAAGCATATAAATAATGAAAGTGTGTGTCAGGTTATTTCAGGGAATGGCAAAATGGATTAGCCAACACAGGGAATACAAATTCCCACTTCTGCAAATCCAGACTCACTCTTGTGTGGTGTTGGTCAGATCAAAGATAGTTTTGGTCCACATCTATTAAAAATTTTATTAAAAAGAACAGCAACAGGTAATAACAATAACAGAAGTGAGACCGCATCTCTGCTTTCCCAGTTACGTCGTAACACATTTAATCCAGGAAGATGTCATGTCATTCTCTCCTGCAGCACAGAAGCAAAGCAGATCTGTAGCAAAGGAAAATGCATGCTCAAAATATCTATTTTACTGTTCTACTTTGTACCTTGTGACCCTGCCATGTACCAGACTCCCGTGGCCTTCATTGTCTCCTTCTCCACTCCCCATTGTTCTCTTGCAATCTGAGATGGTGCACACAGCATGGGTGGATACTGTTCGCTGCATGACATAATTTAGGTTAATCAGCATCAGTTACACCATCTGGAAAGAGAATAGCTTCTTAATACTTCATCACTGGAGGTCTCAGCTCTCTGCATAAAGTGGTCTTCTTTCAGTGAGGTCTACTGGTGGCCTAGCAAACGTCTAGCAGGAAGCTGGTAGCTATGCTTCAGGTTTGGTTTTGTGGGATTAGAAAAGTTCAGAAACCCCAAAGAACCACTTTCCTAATCAGTGACCATCCTCTTCTCCCAGACTTCACATTTTCAATGTAATCCTGCTGCCCTGCCTCACCAAGCCCAAACCTTTCTTTGCTCTCCCATCCTCCTTGCAGAATTTATCTGACAGTCCTCGTGTCACTTCATTGCATTAGTAGATTGAGATGGAAATTTTGTAAGACAGCAATGAAAACAAACAGATTATTACTTTCAGGCAGAACAGGACTTTAAGTGATTTAAAGTGAGGAGGGATCCAGGCCCTGGCTCATGCATGTTATGCAGATGCTAAAGTCATTATCACCATGTAAAAATATATCTGTAAGTTTCCACTTTTGCATTTCCTCACTGCAGTGTACTGTGGGCCATGATGCCATTTTCCACAGATTAGGAAGCCCAGCAGCTGTTTCATCTCGCCCCACACTTCCTCCATAGTCCTTTCCATGTTTTTTTCTTCTGACTCTTGCACTGTGCTGGGTGTCTGCAGGAGGCCAGGGTGGCCTTTCTTCTCAAACTCCATCAGCAATTCATCATGCTGCTGAGGGTTGAGTTCTCCCCACTGAAATAAATCCTGCTCATCTCTGCTTTCCTCTCCCTATCTTCATGATAGTTTCTTAGCAGCATTGCTTAACCAGTACACTAAATTAAAGAGAATCGTGCACCATGAGCAGTGGTACCATTGCTAGCTATTGTCATGGTGGTGTGAAAATGGCACACTGAGAGGATTGTTCTGCCAGGTGGAGCAGGCACAGCTGAGGGACCTGGGGGACTGAAGAAGCCTGGTTGAATACCTGGTTGGAGAATGATGATGTTTTGTACAGATAATTATTTGCTAAAGCTTGCTTTTTGGGGGATGGGAATATTAAAAATATGCTGTTCTTTCTCCCTTGTTTTTCTCTTCATTCTGGCTCTATTTCTAAAACAGCATAGGAGACAGGAGAGAAAAAAAGCTTTCTCAGTCCTCTTACCTCCTCTGATTCTTTAATTTTTTTTTTTCCTCCAAATAGTAAAGAAAGAAAAGAAAAAAAAACGATTAAAAGAGGGAATGGATATTCAGAGAACAAAAAATTGGGATGAGAAATTCAAGCAGTTTAGTAGCAATGCTGGAACAGTAACATTAAACTGAATTGTCTCTGTAGTGTCCTTTAGCTCTGGTCTCACATTTCTGGGTATGAAACAAAAGGTACAACTGTAGCCAATGGATTTACTTCTCTGTAGGTAAGATTGCCATAAGTTCAGTCTTCAATAAGATTGCTCCTGTTTTATCTATAAAGTAATATATGCTGTTAGCCTTATAAGATGCTTAGATCAGGAGCAAGCCCCCGAGGAACTGAAATGTATTAAGACTGTTTTGAATTGGAAAAGATGACAGTACTTTAAAAACCTTTTGTGAAAAAAAAATGCAGTATTGCTTGGAGCTAGTTCATTGCATTGGAAAACTCTCATATTTGCTGCTCTGTAATGAATCCTTCTACCATGGTCTGTCAAAATCTATAGTAAAAAAAAAAAAAAAAACTACATAGAGTTTATCTCTCTAAAGTTAGAAATGATGCCTGGAAAAGAATTCTTCCATCATGATTCTGAAGATGGTTTTAATTACCTGGGCAAACATCCATTTAAAGTATTTGGTTTATCACCTAGCAGTATTGTTGAAGAAAATGCTGTCACACATTTGCGAAGCTGCTGGTTAAACATCTTGCCAAGCACAGATTTGTGATTTGCACTCATGCATGACTTGCAGGGATATTCTTCTATGAAGACATGAAGAAAAACAAGATTAATGTATTGTCACACACGGTTTTGCCAGATGTATGATATACCTCTTTGCCACACCTAAAATAGTACCTTAGGAGTTACTAAAATCAGATCAACTTTTATTTTTCATTTACCAACCCTGTATTTCATTGAACAGAAGCTTTCTGTTAAACTGAAACAGATGATGTTTTAAACTAATACTAATTGATTCCATTCCTGGAGTTCACAGTGGTAGCAAGTAAAATAGCTCCCTGACCCTGCCGGTAAATTCAGATTTCAGACTGTGCAGTGCATTTTGGCTTCTTTTTCTTTTGCAATGTCCACACAACCCTGTGTTGGCTCCCAGCATCACTCACAGAAACACAATGCTGCTTAAAGCATAGCGGGTTGGACCGGGATGCAGGAGGTGCAGGTTAGGTTCCCAGCCCCACTGGGGAGTCCTTGGGGCAGTTACTTCATCAGTGCTGGATTTCCCCCTTGGTGTAGGAAGGATAAATATTCACTGCTTCATATAAAGGTAGGATAAAAGCCACTGGTGATTATGAGGGGCTTCATTACAGTGAGGCCTGTATAAGAGTCACCTCATATATTTCATTAATAACTGAGGTTCCCTGCTCTACAAGGAAAGGAATCAGGTGCTATTTCTTCTTTTCTCTGCTTCTGGTAATACACCCTATAGTCAACAGTCCAAAAAATACCACTCAAACACTCTCAAAAGTATAAGTTTTGGGGATGCTTGCCTTGGTTTGTGGAAAAAGCCCATAAATCTTTCAGACAATCATGTCATAAAAATGTGAACAATTATGCTAGGAAAAAAAATCTCCTTGTATTATTAAGGTAGGAAAGTCTAATGTCTCACGCTGAGAGCGAGTGCTTTGTGCTCTCTAGGTGCTATGCACTTATGATGTAGTCTTTAAATCAGCATCCCTTCAAAAGCCCCTGCACTGGTGTGTGGCGTGGGCAGTCTTTCACTGACCTCATTCCCAGTCTGGCTGTGGAGTAACAGGGAGGACCAGTCCCATCCCTCTGCAGTGCATTCAGGATGTTGCCAGACTGTATTGAACAGCTTCTCTGCTAGGAGAACCTAGTCGTGATCTGGGACAGTAGGAGCTAATACAGGGCTTCATACTGAAGAATCTGATGGTTTACTAGGAACTGTTTGTCTGTCTGTCCACATACCCCTGAATCTATCCCTTTATATCCAAACCGGTAGTAACATGTGTGCCTTCTATTGCAAGCCGTATGCTCTTGAAGCTGTTGATGTGTCCAGCTCTCCAAGCAGGTCTCCTTAATGGAAATGTTGACAGCTTACTAGGAGCTCTGGTGTCAAAACACGTGTCTCTGAAATTGTGCTGGGTATTTTTTTTTTTTCTAACCTTGCAGACTGAAACAGTTAAATGCTGGAAACAAGCACCATTGGCTATTTGTGACAAATAGAAAGCAAATCTAAACCAAGGAGATCTCTGAAAAGCCTTGTTTTTGTTAGTGTTACAAATGAATCCCCAAATTATTCTTCACTCCAAAAGGGGCAAAACCACCTTTTCTTCATGTCCCCAACTTCACTCTGCTTCCACACTGACTTTTTAACTCACAACCTCAGGATCTACTCAAGTTGGTTTAGATATCAAAGGCTGAAGGTTTCAATTAGAGATGTTTGAAGAAAGAAGAAAAAAGTCTGGCCTTTATTTAAGACAGGCTTAAAGAGAGGCATGAAAATGTGGGGACTGCGACAGGAGCATCTGTTGTTGCAGGTGTCATATGTCTATGGTGATATCCTCTACTTGAGGAGCACGTGGGGGCAAGATGACACTTTGCCTCTTAGAAATGCAAAGTAGCTCATCTTTGGCTGTGAAGGGGTTGTGTTCTGCTCGATAGAGGAATGAAGCACCTTTCCCTAGGGAAACAAGCGACTTGTGCTGACCATGGGGCTGACCTTCCCCAAAGGAGTGAATGGGATACCATCCCTGTGGGTACACAGCAGTGGGATGCTGCTGGGCAAGTCTTGGAGGGGAGCACGGTGGGAATCAGGCAAGGAAACACCAGGACATACTTTCATGGCACAGAGCTGCCTGCGTTTGTGCCACCCAACACCAGCCCCATCACACAGAGACCTTCCTTAGCCTCATGGCTGCCTGAGCTCCCACCACAGCGAAGAGCCTTTCTGCCAGGTAGTGAGTGAGCTTGGATGTTTATAACCCCACCAGACATGCCCACAGCTGGGTGGCACAAATCCTAATGAGTGTCCTAATTATAGTATAATGTTACAGGCAATTAACTTCCCCTCTCCACATGCAGAGATTTCATTGACAAACCAATTCTATTTCTTTGATGCTCCCTTGGTGTTTGCTTTTGTTCTCTTTCTAGGATGGGGCCCGGATCAGGCCCTTTGGTATTAAATAAGTCTGGCTAGAAAGTCCACAAATGGATCAAGACAGTCTTGACCAGTGGAAAGTTTTTGACATGGAGCTGGATTTTAGAGTGTGTATGTGTGCCTGAAGTGCTTCTTTTGTGCAACGTTCAAATAGAGGGTTCATTCCACTTTAAGATCATAAAAAATTGAGTTATTTAATAGGGCCCTTGGTTGGGTAATTATGAAGCAAAGGAAAAGCAGACAATCCGCCCAGGGGGTGTGTGTGTTTTTTCTTCAGTGGTGTTAAATACTATTTGGATTATTCACTGAATAAACATTAAATAATGTAATTTGGAAACCAGGTCCCATTAGGGATTTAAATGTGTAGTCTGTCACTGGTAAAGGATTAAGATATTAGTGTATTAATGTAATATCAAAAGCTGTGGATTTCTTCTGTGTTGCTTAAGTGCTTTCTGATCAAACATGTCCGAGTAGGTTGTTTTTTTTAATTGCTTGTGTCATGCTGAAATGAAAGAGAGGATGGATATAGCACAGTGTTTTAGTTTGGCTGCTTAGCCTGAAACTCTACAAAAAGGAGCCTGTAGGTCCAACCGCTGTAGTCTGAGATTGGAGGAACTTGGCAGACCCAGACCTTCACCTTTGTTTGCAAAGAGCCCACCATGCTTTGGCATTGTAAAACTCCCTTTTGCTCCATCTCCATCCTCCATTCCTGCTCTTCCCCTCAGTGCCACGTCAAAAAAATGCTCTATGCTTTTGACATTTCTGCTACATTTCATCCTAGCAGTTTCTTGGGACAAGATGCTTCTACAAAGCACAAACAATGATGAATAGATATGGCTTTTCAGAGATTCAAAGGCTTTTGAGTCTGACTGAATCCTACATCGAGGCCAAGATTGGAAGGGAGGTTGAGAGGCCCTGGATGACACTTCAGGCATTTCAGGACCTTTTTCACTTACAGCCCATTTTGGAAAAGGGTCTTGTATGAGTTCAATGTGTGAGGCTATTTCTATCCCTGTGCAGAAGTATACTGCAGGTTGACTGTGTTTATGATGTTAGAGGTGGGAAATACAGCTTGATTTTGCAGTAAGTCCTAATATTTACAACCTGGAGAGTTTGCAGATGTTGATTTCCATTGACCAGCAAGTCTTAGGTGTCTACAACAGAGTCACCAGAAACAGGCTCTGCTAAAATGAACTCCTGGGTTTAAAAACGCTTTATTCTATTTTGTGTTTATTCAGTTCACCTGAAATGGCCATTGCTGTCCACTAGGAAAACCTCAACAGCAGATATTTTGGAAAGGAGTCCAGAGACAGGAACATATCAAATCCTTCTTCAGCAATCCCTTAATGATTTGATCACTTTGGATTCCTTTTCAAGTAACAGACACTTTATTGCTGAAGGAGGGTGAAAGTGTGGGTTTGGCAAGTTGGATTGGCTTTCATCCACTCAGGGCTCAGTTCGAAAAGTGTATTACCAGGATAAATAGAAAAGAGCATGTGAGAAGAGAAAATAAAAAATTATATTAGAAAAAGGACCAAGAAACAGATATAATTGCAGACTCTAAGTGAGTTGTAATGACAATGATTGGTAAAACAGAGAGAAGGTACTGAGATTTATTCAGCTATGCTTTTTAGTAAAGACAGCTAAGCACAAATGTGTCCATCACAGAAGCATTTCCTTGTGAAATTGCTTTTGTTATGAACTGAGCACATCCGATTGGCTTCTGAAAAAACGCAAGGCTTAAAATAAAATGTATGTGTTTGTTTAAGCTGTGTCAGTGGTGAATTTAACTCAAGAATTCATCCAAGACAAAAATGTGTGCTCTAAATCTGCAGACAATCAAGCATTTTATTTTTGATAACTAGTCACTGTTTATTGTAATATACAGTAATGCTTTAAAAGGAACGAGAGTGTTCCTGCTCACTGGGTCATTTCCAAGTACTGCATTTCAGCAAATGAAGGAGGAACTCAAGTTGATGAAATTTGCAAACAAATCCCCATGGAACCCTGTCCGTTAAAAATTAGCTCTGAATTAGATATTACAAACAGTACTGAAAAACAGTCTCTGTAGCTATTGTCTTGAAAGTCCTTGGAGTAATAAAAATTTCACATTTTCTATAAATGAGAGGAAAAAAACAGAGTTGCTGGAAAACACTTCAGTTCACGTAATTGGAAAATATAATTCAAATATTCATAATGATTCCTCTTAAAAATGGACGAAAAGAACATTCTTGAATATTATTTTGGAAGTAAGCCAAAATATGCACTTGTTGTTACTATGGCAATAAGCAAAAAGCAGAGAAAAAACCACCAACAAAAGCAAAAAACTCCCAGGTTTGAAAGCAACTTGCCATGTATGAATTATTTTTATGATCATAAACCCCTCAGAGCAACCAATTTGCTGAGTATAAGTGATCTAATTGAGGGCAATCGTTGTCAGAGGGACCAAAAATATACTAGGCCTCCATTTTCATATTAAAATGCCATGCCTTGGTTTAACATTTCCAAGTGGTTATTTTAGTCCTTTTAAAAAAAAACAAAAGCCTGTTGAGGATAGGGTAACTCTGTTGACCAGTATATTATTGAAC
>VZTL01013144.1:0-14983 GCA_013400535.1 Scopus umbretta
CAACCAATTTTGTTTTTTAATTTTGGGTTTTTAAATTAAACATTTTGAAATTAAATATTACTTAATGTTTAATTTTTTTTACTAAACTAGGGTCCTTAAGAAGTCCTATCTGTTAAAGATGCTTGAGTTCTTAAAGAAAAATAGAAAAGGAGAGTAAAAGCATCAGTTAACTGCTTACTGGTACTAGCATTGATTTATGAACTATTTAATGCAGAGACTTTCTCTTGCTCTGCATTGCTTTTTACAACTTGGTCTTGCTCCACAAATATGACTCTCTGATGCTCCAGTCTAGGCAGTGAATAATAAAGTAACAAGTTGTTGTCATCAACAACTGGGATGTGATCAAGCACAGTCCTTCTGAGAGAAATAAAGCTGTCCCTGTTGATATTCTAATATGAAGCTTAATTAATAGTCTCTGGAAATTTTGACAATGGTTTTGTCATGTGTATTTTTGGGAGCCTTATAAAGGATCAGGATTGAAAAAAATAGATATTAATGTTAATGATTAAGAAATAACATTTGGAAAACATAAGGCTGTTTGCTCACTACTGAAGGAACGTCTTTTGAAAAATTAAAAGTGAGAAGCTATTACTGCAGTCCATAAACCTCTCCTCAGCCCTGAAGGCAGAAATATCTGCTAGCTGTTGTAAATTAAGTCTATTTAAAAGAAAGTTACCAAATTATCATTGCTACACTTGTCTAGGGAATGTCTCTGGAGTCAGTAGCAATTACAACAATAGGTTTCAGAAATGGAAACAATTTGCTTGTTAGTGCCACTTGGGTTTTTGCTAGATTTGAACTGTCAGTTTTTAAAACAGTAAACACTTACTATAAGCTGTGAGAGCACAGACAGGAGAAATGACTACTGGAGAAGAAAATGCTTTATTTTTTTTTTTTAATTTTATTTTTTATTAGATAGAATCATTAATTACTAGACAAGGACCTTTTTGAAATACTGTGCCAACTATTCAACAAAAATGAGTGTGTTATAATTGTGGTGAGTTTAGTGTAAGTGTTTTTTAAAGCAACATTCCAAAGAAAAATTCAATTGCTTCTGTAGAAACATCCTTTGAAAAGAATGCATGTTATCAGTCTGAAGAGTTTAAAAGTGTTTGGATTTGGGATTTTGATTCAGGGTCATCCCTAAGTATAACAAAGATTTTTTTCCTTTGTTTTTCAATTTCCTTTCACAAGCCCGAACTTCTTCTGGAAGCATGGTTCAGAGTGTGCAGGGTAGAGCCAAAATAAGTATATGTAAACTAAGGAAATTAATTCCCCAGTGGTCAACTTTCCATTCATTGACTGTCAGAGGTTGAAGGAAGGCATAGACACCAAACAGCAGGCCACTATTTGTAACTCATATATATATACATATGCTCTCAGAATAAATTATGTCTTGGGTGTGGGTCCCACTTTCCCATCCATTTCATGGCTGTGAAAACATCAGTATCAGGCAGCTCGGGTAGGGACTGTGATAAAGAGCAGGATTTGGGAGACTACTATCTGGTCTGGAGGCCACTTGGCCCAACACGACTTATATCCATACACGTAAACTTTCTTCTTCCGAAAAACAGTGGCCACGCCTGAGTCAGGAACACAACAACTGGAAATAATGCCTGATCTGCAGTAACCCAGACCATGGATGAGTGTTTTTTGGGATGCTGCTAGCTGGCACAGGCGAAATACATGCCACAGAATGTGCTAACAAGGATGAGAGCAGACCGAGCACAGACACACTTGTGTTTTGGCCCTGTTTGATAATCTAATACAGGCCTACACAGCACTGGCCCTTTGGCCAAAATGTACCAGATCACTCATTCCAGAGGACTCATCTATGACCATCTGGCTGTGCTGAATCCACTTATAGTCTCCCCCTTATCCATCCCTTCCATCAATCCATCCCCTTGCATTATTTAACTCAATAATAGACCCTGCATCTGACAGGTACATACCATTATCCAAAACAGCTCTTTTTGTATGTTTTATCTTTGTTCATTATTTGGGTATTAACTGGACACTGCAGCAATACAAATCCACAACTATATTTTTGTTTCAAATCCACAACTATATTTTTGTTTTTCCTTCCATTCTATTTTTATCAAATAGGTGTATCATCAAGGTGTTGGCAACCACACTCCAGTAACATCATCTTGTCCTATATCAGACTGCTTCTGGACCATCATCATACAGCACATAATTTCACTAGCATGTCCAGCTGCTGTTGCAGATGATCATTTTGGTCTGTGATCAAACAAATATACAATACTCATTGCATGTCGTATGATTCCTATGTGGTAGCCAGCATCTGAAAAGTTGCTGGAAAACCTTGCTAATAGACCTTTTGTCCAGAGTAAGTTTTTATGAGAGTTCTTACACAAAATGATCTATGTTCCCATCTCTGTTCTACTGCTGTCTCATGCTTGAATTACCTCTTGTATCAGAACTTACTCATGGATAGCAAAGTAAAACTACCATATAGGCACTAAAGCATCTCAACCAAAACGCGTTTCTGTGATACAGGCCCTTTCATGTTCTACCTTCCCTCCTCATTGTATTCTCTCTCCTGTTCTCTCCCTCAGATGTTTTTTTTCTTAGCGTTTAACAGGGAATGCAACTGTACATTACCTACTCCATTCTCCTGTCTGCTGTCATTCAGGTAGCCACCAGCATTACTAATATAAAGGTTATTTCTGCATATATAGCCACCCAGAGTAAAGTCAATGGCTGTGGTGAATTCACTACCACCACAGTTGCCACTTGAAACTCCACTGAGATAATTTCCAGAAAGTGATCCCTCCAGAAAAGTTAAAAAAGGGAGCAACCCACCCAGGGTTGTTCATCTACGTTCTTGCACCATATTGGGCTAGCTTAAAAATCTGTACTGGTCCACAGTATGACATTATCCCATTGCTCCTCTTCTACAGAAGTATGTTATTTTAGTAACGACCACTAAATATTTTACACATGACCAACTTTGATCTGAAGTCAGTTACCGGTAAGTCTAGCCATGACAGCACAGTGCATTAAACAAATAATAATCCACTTATCACCAGTTTAGATGGCTTTTGTGGTCTTGTTCTGTACTGATGCTGCCACCAGTATTCATGTTAGTTGTGAAACTGTGGGTGCAGCATGAGCACAGAAGTCAGAAAGGGTCTCAGTCCCATCAAGAGAGCCATTATTCACACTGGAAACAAAATTCTGTTGCCCTTTGACAAAGCTTGTTCTGCACCTGTCACCTTAATGTGCTTTCTTTCATTTCATGTAAAAGAAAAGTTGTTTTCTTGTTCTTTGTTATTACAGGGTCAACTAAGTTTTCAACCATTTCTGAAGCAACTATTAAGAAATAATATTCTTTCTTAGTCACGAGTTAATTTTTATTTCTTCAACACATAGGAAAAAATTACCCATGTGAAAGGTTTCTTGAAATAAGCTGCTCAGGTGCAGCATGACTTACAGTTATTTCTTTGGCTGTTGATTACTTTAATGAATGAACATAGAAAATTAAACAAATATGGAGAAATCCTTATCAATTTAATTCATATTTGTTATCATTCTTTATTTTAAAGAACACTTGATTATATGGATTATATCTAGATCCATGATAAGTTGTGCTGCATAATTACCACTGCTAACATCCTGTGATCATTTACTTAAAGTTATCTTTTAATTCATATCTATAAGATGATTTCTATGCTATAGCATATAACGTCAAGAGCTGCAGAATCTGGAGACAGATTAACATTTGGCAGTAAAAGTGTTCATTTTTGATTTGGGAGTATATTGAAGATTTTTCTTTTTTTATACTCTGCAAACCATCACTTCCTTTTGTATTTAGCAACCCAGAAGAGATGGAAAGAAACACAGTAAGTCATTATTGTGAGTCAGACAGGACAGTCTTTTCATATTATGTATCAATTTCTTTAGAACTTACAAATATTATGGCTTTTGAAAACTGTGCACCTTTTCCTGATCACTTGGAAATATTCAGATGCGGATGAAAGTTTTTCTACATTCCTGTGTTTCTAAGAATTCATTTTGCAATTATATGTTACTCTTACTTGCTTAGGAGTAAATAACTATGTTCTATTCTTTTATTGAGTCACTCAATATTTTCACCACTGTCTATGACAAGAGATTGAAGTCTGTCCTTTTTGGCTCCAGTTAGAGGCATCTGTGGCACCAGTTTATGGTCCTTTGCAACAACTCTGAAAGTGCTTCCATCCTTTCCAATATAACTACCTTTAGTTATAGGAAAATAGTTAGGAAGGATGTTAAGATGTTAGTCTTAGTTAGGAAGTTAGTTTTAGCTAGGAAAATCCTTTCTGGTGCTGCTACGCAAAAGAAGACAACATAAGGTATTATGTCTTTTCATCTAACAACCATAAGGTATTTGAATGGGAGGGATGAGACATCAGTGCAAGTATATTTGACCCAGGCAGCAAGTACTTAAGAAGTAAATATCTACATTATCAAGATGAGCCTCCTGTCAGTAAGATATTTTGAAAATAGAATTGTCATCTTCTCACCCCAGCACAAAAAGCTTCTAGAAAGACACATTACAAACTAGACTGGACAAAATATGGAACTAGAAATAATCTGATATTGTAGTGAGATTAACAAAATGACTGAAACATAGAAGCATGTCTTGTGTTGGTAGTGTGAGTCTATTATAACACAGAATATGAGGAACAATTCAAAGACAGCAATGATCAGAGAGGTTTTGCTTCTGGAAAATCATTAAACCTGTCTAACAAAATTAACAGTATTCAGAATATTACTTGCATATACTTATTAAACTTCACATCAAATAGTAAACATACAGAAAACACAATTGGTAACAAATTTCAAAATGTTTTTTATTAAAACAAAGATCAATAGTGTAAGACAAAACTAGAAATCTTAAAACTAGTATAATACTCCTTTTAGGAATAAAGTCCATTTGTCTGTCCAAACTATCTTCAGAATCAAACCATTCCTGCCAAGCATTCTATCTGCAGGGAGAAAGCATTTTTCAATAGAGGACTGATCCTTCAATTATTTTTAATCAGGTCTACTTCTAGATTGGTAGCTAGTACAAAATAATACTTTATAGGCTTCAGCAAAAATGTCAATGTATAATTGCACTACACCTACACCACACCTGCTGATGTAGTTAGTCATGTTTTACATTCCTCAAATAGCACAGCTTAACAGAAATACCACAGAGGAATTTTTACACTCTAATTTGGCAATTATTCTTTGATCTTTTATCTTAAAATTTTCCTCTAATATTGTCATCTGATTTTACACATCTGTCTTATTATTATTTCTGTAACACCATGTGAAAATGGTGCATTATGGACAAGGATTATTTGCAAACACTTTTCCAGAACAATTTCAGAATTAACAAGGATGCCATAAGATTCTTCTCAGCATCAGAGAACCCTTTTGCAGAGATGGGCAAAGTCATGCAAAGGCAAATCAAAGATCTGCATAGCATTTGCAAAGGCTGTGTTATTTCTGATACCTTCATTCCTAACAGTCCTTTCTACTGAGCTTATATAATACTAATTATATGAACCCTTTACAAAATCACTCTCTCTCAAGACATAATGTTTGATCAATATGGTTTAACCTTAGCTCATCTAAATTTAGCACAAGGTCTCTCTCTGATCTGTTTCAAACAGAGAGTCTCCCCAATATTTGTCTCCTAGCAAATGATGAGTTTGTTTTAACTTACTTGGCTTATTTCTAAGAAGATCAAGGTCAGGATTTACAAAGTATATAACAGTTATGTTGAGGTAAGAGGGAGAAGAATTATATATATATGAATTTATCTTGATATCTTATATATATTAATATATCTTGATTCCCCATCATATTTTGCACCCACTTGCTGATTTTTTCTTCTGTTTAAATTCTGCACATCAGATGTCTCCTAGTGTATTTAAGTTATATCAGTTTATATCCACATGACTGACTTACAAATTAATTTATAACACTTCTGAACTTAGTCTACAGTGTCAAATTCAGTATCCAATGAACCAGTGAAGTTCTCACAGATTTCCCTCATGAATCTAAATTTAGGGGTAAGGAAAATATGTTTTTACATTTTAAAAAAATGTATATCAAGTATAAGGTGTTCAAATACCAGGGCAAGTGGTAAATAACTATGAACTTCATCCCAGTTTAACATGAGAATAACCAGAATCTGGTTTGCACACCAAGATGATGTAAGACTGTATGTACACAAAATCTAAGTAGAAAGATAATTCCCAGTACTGGAAAATACTACCATACAAATATTCACCATACAGCTTATGTTACTTGTTATACTTGCCACAACATCACTTCATTGTAAACTTGCACCTATAGTATAATATGTAAATGACAGCTTTTGGTACATGGCTAGATGTAAGTGTATTCCTCTCAAAACAGAGATGGATTTGGCCTATAAATCCCTAGATTTTTTTTTTCCAAGCTTTTAACTTAATGAGTTAAATACTCTTTGGATTTCTTTATATTGGATCTGATTGAAATAAATTGATATACTTGTTTCCTACTGATGTAAAATAACCAGTTCTAAAAGAAAACAGAGCTATGACCACCTACACTGCCAGAAACCATAGTTTGTTTTGTTTGTAGAAAATCTTGATTAGATTAGAATTGCCCAAGATAATGATGTTCTATTAATCAGAACTAAATAAAGGCAATATTTAGATTTTGCCTTACAGGGAAGGCTATTTCAGTTTGCATTTTTAAGTTCAGTGGAACAAGAACACAAAGCACATTTTCAGCTGGGGTTATCAAAAGCTGTCATTCCAGGAATTTCTTGTTTAAATTGGCAACACCTTTGGTGAAAATGACTACCCAATAAATAGAAATGAGATTGGTCACTGAGGACTCTGAGCACTGTGGTTTACACTAAGGCTGCTCAGAGACTTGAGGCTTATGTAGTAGAGTCCCTCAGAGTGGGAAACTTCCTCAGATATCAAGGGTTTTAAAATAAAATCATTAGTTAATGAAACAGCATTATTTTGTACCCCGTTGGACACCATGTGTAGCCTGTATCCAATTAGTGGAGTGAGAGTGCAGGGTGCAGCACACAGGGACCCACACTTTTTTTGCCAATGCAGCCAATGGAGTGGGTGAATAGCTGGGAGTGATGTGGGCAGGCACAGAGCTGGAGCACCCACATCTCCCCAGTGAGAGGTGTGCAGCGGTGGGAGCCTGCGCTCCCTGAAGGGGAAAGGGTGCTGATAACCCACAGGGCCTGGGGCAGGGGGTGCAGTTAACTGTGAATATGTGGTTGAGAGCATTTGACTTTGGGGAATTCATTACAGAAAGTATTTACGAAGGTGCTTATTAACATTTTGTAAGTGTCTACTATTGTGGTTTATCTGTTACATTGCTGATATTGGACCTGAATGATAGCTTGCTGATTCCTCTCTGATTATGTGTTGTTAATGAATCAATACACCGCTTCTCTCCTTATTTGTTTTAAACATGAACTGAGCAGGTTTTTTCCTGACAACCCTCAAAAAACATTTCTCAAACCTATTAAAAGAAGTAATGACTGTGATAATAAGAGATAAGAAGACAAGACATATTGCAAACAAAAGCCTGCAAAAAGGCTGGCAGAGAGGGGCAGATTTGCTTCAGTTCCTGCTGAAGGGAGGCTTAGGAAGATTCACACCAGGTGCTCATGAAATGTTTGCAGATAGACTGGGCTAAGGGAGCCACAAAGCTCCCATGGAGAGCTATGACTTGTTTGGATTCACCAGCAGAACTCCTTTTACCGGGTTCTACAGCTGGGGAAACTTCTGAAGCCTTAGACTTTTCCAGAGAAGATTTTAAAGGTAGACACTATGCCAAAACAAAAGAAACTAAACTCATGGTCCTCAGTTCACAGAGCAAAGCTAAAGAGAAGCAAAACCTTCTGTTCCACACCTGCAAACACTCTCTCTGCTGCATTCTGCTCTAGCTGCAGGTGATAGATGAACCTTTTTGGCAGCACAGAGTCAAGCACACTGCAGCAATCCAACCGTGATATCAGAAAGATCCATGTAACAGGTCAACAGAGAAATGTAAAGTTCTCATCAACCTAAAAGGTTTAAAAAACCTTTATAAGACATCTCTAGCTGTGACTGACACATGATTTTCTGACATTCACTTTTGATCAATCTGTGCAAATAAATTTCAAGGCCAACATAGTATCAGTCCTGCAATACAACTAACATAACTGTATTTTATACCATATCGTTCAAAGGATATATAGCACTGAGTGTAACTAAAAAGCAGAAGACAGGTTCTCTGAACATCCATTTTTCTGCTCTGAAATGGTGATAGCTAAACAAGACCTGCATTAAATCATCAAGTTTCTAGTTGAAAAAGGAAAGATTTTTTTCCAAAACTTTAAAGATCACTCAAGCCCCTAAATATTCTGTGGACATAGCAGAACTTGACACTGTAAGTCCTATAAAGCCTGCTGGTGTCTTCCACTACTTCAAGTCAGTTCAAGATAAAAGTTGAGACTGAGAGTTCCCACCTACTATAAATGAAAAACAAATACTCATTCCCTCTCCAGGGTATTCCTTAGCAAACAGCAAAGTCAGAAAAAAAGAAACTGAGAACTAAAAGCAGGTTGAAAGCATAGTACAGAACCCAGAATTTATAAAAAGAGGTTTGCAATCACTAAATTATCCTATACACAAATATGCTCTCACTCTCCCCTTTCTCTTCCATGGTTCCATGGTTCACTTTAATCATAAGTCATTCCCTCAGATGTCTCTGGGAGAAGTTGCCTAATTACATGAAAAGCATTTGTAGCAGAAGATAATGCTGATATCTGGCAAAGCGTGCTGCTTTCAGAGCTGTTGGACATAGGTAAAGAGAGGAAAGAGTTTAAAAACTGAAAGAAAACTTTAAAAGTAATTTATTCAGATGTTTTATTTTTTTGATAGGACTTCACCCTCTGGCTACCTCCTCCAAGTACTTAACCTGCCCTTTCTGCCCCTGTCTCACTCACAGCCCTGTTGTTTCCAGGTGACATTTAGAATGTCTGTAAGCTAAATTTCCACACTTATTTTAATGGGAAAAAAATCAAGCATGACATATGGGTAATTCAGATAGCATTTACTTCACCATGGGAAACTCTAAGTTCACTTGTTACTTTGAACAATTGGGA
This sequence comes from Scopus umbretta, assembly GCA_013400535.1. NCBI lineage: Eukaryota > Metazoa > Chordata > Aves > Pelecaniformes > Scopidae > Scopus > Scopus umbretta. Next base: position 9,170 of record VZTL01013144.1, read on the forward strand.
ATATGCATCCTCCAAACTACTGGGTTGTTAATATTGCAAATACTATATTTCTATTTTTAATCCTTGTCTAGAAAAATATTTTTCTTCCTTTTTCCTTGTAATGAGGTTCGTACTATACTGCATTGAGACTATTTTAACAGAAAAAATTAATTGGTTCAGTGTAATAATGTAATTATTTACCATACATTAATATGTCAAGGCCAGACCTCGACTCATTCTGTCTCCCTTTAGGCACCTAAACAAAGTGACTAATCACTTTATGCCTATTACCAGTGCAATGAAACAGACACCTTCACATGGTAATTCTGATCCTAAAGAAAGTGCCTCTTTTCCCTCACAGCTGCCTAACAGAGTCCATAGGGCAGCTCTGTTCAGAGTTTAGGCCCCTCACTTTTTTGTCTAATGATAGGTAAGATAAATGTGGATGAAAGCACATGCAAACTTACACATCAGAAGGATGTGCATGCTCCATTAGTTCTTGGAACAAGAATTTTCTGGGAAATGCCAGCAACCACTGCAGGATCACTGCCAACAAGTACTGAAATAAGAAGACTTTGGGAAAATTTAGGAGGAAAACTGACACCAAAAGCTGTTTCTGGAATAGGTGTTAGGAAATTGTTTGAGGCATAGCAGAAATATAACAAAGTCTCAGAGAAAGAGCAGTATAGATTATAAGCAGGATGATAGAGAGAGCCTTATACAGGGAATACAGATTTTGTGAAAGATGGAAAAGTTAATGAAAGGTCTTGAAAAACATGACTGTAGGGAGAGAGAGAAATGGAGAAAAATGATGAGCCTCTGTTCCACAAAGACAGGAATGGGGTTTGGCAGGCATTAGTCAGAGGATGAAAGCAGGAGAGACAAGAGTCAGAAATTGGGTGGAGAGCAGAGAGGTGAATGCAAGCTTTGGGAACAAGGAATATCACTGTCAGCAGAGAGAGAGGGAGGAATATAAGAAAGTGGAGTTTAAGAAACTTCAGGAAAGTTAAAGAGGTGGTCTCTGATATTGGCCATATACAGTAGAAAGAAGTTGAAAAGATGGGTAAAAAATATTATTTTATTTTGGTTCTTCCCTTTATTCTATAATGAGCTTTTCCAACTGTTATTTTGTGAACTGATGTTACCTTGGGCCCTGGCTGTTGGAGATGAAAAACACAAGCAACTGAAACACTGACAACAATTACAGGAGTTGATCCTGCAGGGAAACGTCTAAATAGCTTTTGCTGACTCACTTAAGGATAGGCTGAAATATAGCATAGAGGTACTGAACACACTTAACAAGCTGGCTCATGTACCAGGAGCAGTCAGGATCAGCTGGAGCTAATTTACTCTGTGAGTGGGACTTAGGGAAGAGGGGATTTAAAACACAGCCTTAGTCAAAGGGAAACTTCAATGTCAGGAAAAAATGGTCTTATCAGAGATATTTCTCAATGTTTCAGTTTGGTAAATAATTCCTAGTCTCAGGAAAAGGCTTTGTGTGCTTCTTTGCTTTTGCAGTTGGTAAGTATTTTCTTGCATAGTTTATCAATGATAATCATAGAATCATAGAATTGTTAAGGTTGGAAAAGACCTCTGAGATCATCTAGTCCAACCATCAACCCCTCCCCTCCCTCCCCCAAACCACCATGCCTGCTAGACTACATCCTGAAGTACCACACCTAGACGTTTTNGATTACAACTTTAACTAAGGAAAATCTCTATTAGTAAAGGTCTAGTCAGCAACATGGGCTAATTCATCCTGCTGCTTCACTTTCTGGTCGTGCTAAAGAATTTAAGAGCAGAGTGGAGTTCATGATAAATTTCTGTTCTGAAATTCCACCCTTGGTGTAGGGTCTGGTAATGACCAGAGTCAACATCAGGAGCCTAGACTTCATTTGGTGTATAAAGTAGCAAGGATTCTTACCTCAAACATTTTATTTCTGTTTCAGTACAGCCTACAGTTAGCAAAAAACTTTGGATGTTAAGTCAATTTTATATAAAGATATTTATATAAATATATTGGGAAATAGGATCTCATTCTCCAATTGACTTGTTTTTCAGATGCCTCCATTTCTTCATGTTGCTAGGTATGTTGGACTGCTAAGTTCACTATGGCAACTCCCTAACACTTTACCTTCAAGCAACCTGCTCCAATTAGATATAAATTATTCCCTGAAAAAGCAGAAAATGTACATTTTTGTTTGAGTACACAGCAGGCTAATAATTCCAGGTGCCAGACTGAATAAGAAACATTGTTTTGGGTTTAATTTCTCAGATAGATAGCAAGTTGAAAAAGCTTCTGTAGATCAGTCTCCCCAGTGCAGAGTGCTATATGCACAGGGATACCCAGACCAGGCATCCCCATACCTCTGTATAGGCTAATTTTTCCAGGTGAAAAAAAAAGGCACATTGTCTTGAGCATAGCACCTTATTAAACAGCTGTACTAATTCTGTAAGACAACAGAGCATTATGGCAGTACTCAAAGCACTGTTTCTCTATAGATACATGGTTTTTATGGTCACATCACATTAGGAAATTTACTGACATATAAACTGAAGAGAATGAGCACTTGCTCATCAACATGATAAAGCCAACTAGCAGATGATAAAATGTAACTGCCTTGTATATTTTGACAGGCTGAGAGTCAGAGAGCATTAGTCAAAAATGTATTTGCATCCTGGCCTATAAGTTGTACACATCCACTTTATATGCTTTCTAACCACTTTGTGTTTGGGCTTTTCACATATGATTTTTCTGCATAATTCATATTTCTTTTTCTGGCTCATATTTCTAAAATAAAACACACTTTAATGAGGTTGTAGCACCAATACTAACAACTAAAGAACATTCCTAAGAAGAGATTGTTCAGATCTCCCCATTTTAAATCACACAGAACAAAGGCAATTTCTTTTTTTTAAAAACAAACTATCAACTAAAATCTTTTACAAGAGCTCCAGACTTTTTCATTGCTTAGCTATAAAGAATAGCATCTAAATTGCTTTCTATTTAAAGGACTAATATAGAAGGTTAACAGAAAATCCTGAATGGAATTGCCAGTTCCATCGATTAGATTCAATTTACGATGCCAGCCCAGTAAAACCTAATTATATTTAACTTATTATGTCAATTGTTATTCTGCACATCATATAAAAGACTAACCATCATCACATAAAAGACTGACCCATTTTCTTTCCTATATGATCTTATTACCAATCAATCAATAATTTTCAAGCAAAAAGGTAGAATTTTAAAATACTTTCAATCTTCAGTCTTTCAGAAGTCAAACTGTTCTCCTTGGTTTTGGTCAGAAGGAAAGTACTGAAGAATAAAACTTTAGAACTGTTTATGTGAGTTTAAAAAGTTATGAAGTTGAAGTCAGCTGCTATTTAACACTGGGACATGACAGACTTCATATAAACCTTCCAAGAGCAGCACAAATGCAGCATTCATATTTTCACAATAAATGACAACAAATCATTTCCCCTCAGGTCTTTAAAGTAAAATGTGCATGAATCTAGCTCCTTTTGAAAGAAACTAGAATTAATTTTTAAAATCAAAATTATCACTGCTTTTCACAGTTTCAGAACTGAAAGGTAGATGAACAAGTAATTACCAATCAAATATGAAATGAGACTTATGGCTTTGACAGTGGAAAAGGTTGAGCCAACCACCCATTGAGTGCCATAATATGGTAGGCAGACTTAAATATTACTGAAACAGTACAATTCAGAAGATCATCAGCCTGTTTTGTACCTGTAACCTGACAGGAAAACGTCTAACAAACATTAGTTTCATTTCCAAACAATTCTGACTAACAATTTAACTTTGTCTGCAGAATTATCAGTAAGCTGGGACACTGCTGCAGAAATGTAGGTTAACCTCTAGTCTTAACAGAGAGAAGAAAAAGGTTTATTGCAGTTTCCTTTTGTTCTCCTTTTATCAAGCCACCTCTGTATTTCTCAAATTGCAGCACAAAATTATTAAAATATTAACCTTTCAAACTTTTTTTTTTTTTAATGGCAGAATTCTTTTAGAGGACTCTCTCTTTTCAACAGCTTTCGGTTGTTGTGTATCAACCCGAAATGGTATTCATGTAGTAGGACAAGTATGAAGTATTTCATCATGTTCATTTTCTAGTGGAATTTAAATTTTAGCAGGCTAGGTTTCTATTCTTTTGACAGTTTATTCTATTAGCACATTCAGCTTTAAAATATTTGTCTGAATTTTAACTGGTATATTAAAAGATAAAAATCAAACATTTTAACAGGTTTTTTTACAAACAGACAAGTACCTGATTAAGTGAACACCTGTTAGCATTACAAAAATAGGAATGAAGAGATACAAACATGTACTTAAAAATTCAGTGGTTTTAATTTCCATTTAAAATTGATTCTTCAGTAATTATTTTTCATATTTTAGTCTCTAGCACTCAAGTCACTAACCCAGGTAAAGATACTGCCTGAATCCTGAAGTAATAACAGTTGTAGTACCTTTGAATAGCATCAAGCCATAGTACCTAAATGTTTATAGTTCTAGCTAAACATCACAGATCTTTTAATGCACAAAAGTGTATTTGAATTATTACAATTCCATTTCATTCCATTTTATGCTGTTGCACCCCTATTGCAACCTCAGAAAGTACTGACATAAAAAATTATGCCAGCTTTCTGAGGTGGAGTAATCCAGTGTGATCCAGATGAATTTCCAAGTGATCGTGTCAGCTGACAAAATCATAGGGAAACATGATGATCACTTCTGAAGCTCTCTTTATTTCTTTTTTCTTTTTTCTCCAGGATCTTCATTTTTCTGAGGTATCTTAACTCCCTCTTTCAAAACTTACTGTTATTATCACCATCAAAACTCAAACATTTTAATAAAATAAGTGAAGCAGATGAAAGAAATGATACTGCAGAATAACAAGATAACGGTAACATCTGTAATGACCTGAACATGCATATTCTGAGCTGCTCTTCTTTCTAGTATTTCCAATTCTATTAAAGTTTTCTGTTTCTAAAGATAAGCGCAATAGGAAAATGGGAAATGAGAAAAAGGCAGAGCTAAAATGGTAAACTGGTAATTCTTGTCACTCCAGTTTGAGGAGATTTAACAACTCTTTGAGTTATGGCCAACTTAGGTAGTGTCTGTGAACATGTGTTCAAATATCATTAATTGGTTATCAAAGGACACAGATTTTAGCCCATGGAATGGAATCATACTGTTTTAGGCAGCAAGAAAACACAGGACAGAGGAATCCTGTAGGTGAAGTGACAAGTGTTTTAAAACTCTTTAATATCATCATATGTGTGACATCAGGACCTAGAAAACTGACAGTGTAGTGGCTGGAGCTTTTTGTAATCATTATGGCAAAAAGAGTGTAATTATATCTGTGTATACCCAGCTCCTTCCAGGTTTCGGTCTACCTAGAATTAGATTTTCCAGCAACAAAACCAATTGCCAAAATAATTCACTCGGAAGCCTCCCAGCATTACTCCAGGAATGAGTAAAGAGTTCATTCTCCAGGGCAAGTGTTTTGTTTCTGCAGCAAGAGGAAACTTCTGTGTCTTTTCACTGCATCTGCAACTTTTATACTGGCTCGACTGTCCTGTACTCTATTTTTTTCCTTTATAAGCTGCAATGTTCCACCAGATCAGCAAAGTAGCTTTGCAATTCAGACTGTCATTTCATCAAGTCCCTTTGAATTTCTGGAGCAAATACTCCATATTTTATAAGTGTAGAAAAATAGATATTGTTGGAGGTTCTAATTCTAGGGATAGATGTCTTCTGAGTATAAACATATTTAATTAAATTGCCCTGTGTCATGGTTAAACCCCAGC
>VZTL01013152.1:15524-43922 GCA_013400535.1 Scopus umbretta
CCCCAGCAAGTCCAGTCTGATTTCTGCTGTCTGTTAAGATGGCTCTTCTCAGTGCTTCAGTCCTTGGAGGGCTTTGGAGCTTGGCAGGATGTGGGACTGGGCTGTAGCGAAGCTGCTGAGTCACACTCGTCGTGCAGTACCGGCCAGTGGAGCACAGGCACCTGCTGGTTGTGCGGGAGTCAGCACAGCCCTGGCAGGGCCAATAGGGGCATTGTGGAAGAAGTACTTAGTATCCCTTCAGTGGGTCCCTGGTGTATATTATCCATGGTTTTTTTTCATTATCAAGCATCTCACAGCCTCCCATTCCCTGTAAAAAGAGTTAGCTATATCAGAATGGTGTTCTTTTTGTCTTGAATGAATAAGAAGGTGTGTATTTTGCAATTCAGCATCTAAGAGTACTCATGTTTCTCCCCGAGTGCTAAGGATGACTATTAACACTGCTGTGAAACTGAAAGGATCTGAAATTGTTCTTGGTTTTGTGTGAGACCTCAGTTTTGCTCCTGCTAGGAGTTTCACCTAGGGCTTTGTACTATATAATGTCAGCAAATTGAATTGTGAATATAAAATTACTAGTGCTAAAATAGAACTCTTCTGGCGGGGGGGATTTGTTGGATAAGTGCGAGGCTAAAATGCAAAATTTATCTTTAAGGGAAAGTGGGTGATACAAAAAAGTTAAGTTCTTCCTCAACTGCTTTAAAAAAAAAGTACCTTGTGATTTCCCAACACCTTCCACTTCAGAGCAGACTTGGTGTGTTTGGGATTTTCCATTATCCTTCTTAAGATAAACTTCCAATTTATCTAACTGAAGAACAGTAAAATTAGGCTTCTCGGCAAAGTGCAGTACTGGAGCAAGTATATTTATCAAGGCAGAACCATATCATTGTTTTATGCTCTATTCCAATAGCATGTTGAAAAGGAAAATGTTGTACGTGCTTTATAGTAAGGAGTGTGAGTTGATTTTTCTCTACTCACTATGGGCTTTGTCTATGTTCCCATGGACTTTGAAGCCCAGATAATTTCTGTGCACTTAAGAACATATAACTTGCTATTGCATTTTGCTTGTAGGTGTTTTATATCTTCAGTATGGAGATGAAACAAAACAGCTGAGGATGCCGAATGAAATCACAAGCACAGACACAATTCGTGCCCTTTTTGTAAGTGCCTTCCCCCAGCAGCTGACGATGAAAATGCTGGAATCGCCCAGTGTGGCCATTTACATCAAGGATGAGAGCAGAAACATATACTATGAATTGTGTGATGTGAGGTAAGTAAGCATGGAATTACAGCTGTTAGGTTTGGTTTTGGTTTGGTGTTTGTTTTTTTTTTTTTTGTAGTGCACTTACAGAATAAAAAGGAGTGGAGTTGATAAGTATCTGACAGATAGTGGCCTGACACATAAAGGCATGTTCAGTGGTATCTGATATGGGAGGTTTGGTCTGACACTGCCTTCAGCTGTAGGTACAATATCTGTTGCACAAGCCATTGATAAATGGCGTACCTTGTTCAAATATTCATATAATACATGCAGGTTCACATATTTAATATTTTATTGAATTTTAACTGAGACATAAATATTTAAAATACAGAGCACAGAATAAACATTTACAGAAAAACTTTTTTTCTTTGCTGGCAGAGCAAAGCCTGATCCTTGTGATCCTGAAGTTACAAATATGAATGTCACCGATGTCCTCACAACAGTGCTAATTATTCATCATCTAACAGTACTAAAGAGTTGTGGCACTGGTGACCACTGCTGCAGCGGCCCCACCACCTTCCTATATTATGTCAGGGTGCAGCAACTGATGCAGTCACTTCCCTTCACTACTTCAGAGCTTGGTCAATAAATTATTTGACTAACACCTGGGTGCATCTTTCTATCCTTGATTTTGTAGCAGTGCAGCTGCTTAATTAACCATGTTCCCTCAGTCCTGGTATCTGTGCTCTTTGAGCAGAAGGACCAGGTTCTCAGGGTCCCTAGAAAGTCCTATATCATGTAGCAACAAAGCTCTCAGGCGTACCTCAGACATGTTACACTCTGTAAAACTGTAAATATAGCGGGCCTTTGTGCCATCCTTTTCATAAGAAGTTATGTGATAAAAAAGATGGACAGAGGAGCATAAGAAGATGAAGGAGAAAGAAGAAAAGGTGTTTCCTCTCTGCCAGTCTACCACTAGTGGACGAAAATTATGTGAAAGTAAGAGAAATGTACTGTCCACTGCAGCCTTGTTTCTTGTGGAGATCCTGTGGCTCAGGTGCTTCTCCATATAATGTTGTAGTTAAAACAGCAAGTTGGAGCTTTTCTAGCCTTGCCACTTCCAATTCCCCCATTCCTCTTAGTCTTTGAACAGCACCACACTCCATTTTCTGTCCTCTGTCTTGCTCTCCTCAGGCTGTCTATCCAGTCTCTTGTCATTAGCCAGCCTCTTGGATTTCAGTTTCTGGTCTTTTACCTTCCTTGCTTTGCAGACTCCCATACTGCTGTTTGGCAACTGTAATGCCTATGTTAAGACCCATCTGATTTTCTGCATCATCGTTCATCATGTGCTCAGGTTTCTTACACATCAGTCTGTTCATAAGATTGGATCAACTGATTAAATCAAGATACGGGTTACTACATCTTTGTTGCCAAGCACATTATTGCCAACCACCATCTGGCCCATCAGCTCCTTCTCTCTCACTTTATCCTTCCATCTTCCCTTGAGTTTCGGACTAACAGTTTATGACTTCATCTCCTCCCTGCCCCTGAAAATATGGTTGTTGATTATCTTAATAGCACTGCACCTTTTTTCCCCTTGCTCCCATTGCAAGCGTCACTCTGCCAACCTCAAGCCTGTCTCAATCCCAACATCTGCTTCCTCTGTTCCTATGCTTGTATTGTAGAGCATTTCTAGAGGAAATCCCATGACCCAGCTGACTTCCTCTATAACAAAATTCTCTCCTTCAGCTCTGCCACCCTTCTCACTAAGCAAACCTCAGCAATTCCAGCTTAATGGAGTCCAAAGTAATGCACTACCAGCTGCATTTTCACTGCTTTTGAATAATTTCCACGACAGTTTTTCCATTTCTGTTCCTTACTCTTCACAAGATCTTGCCAGTGTATCCCCTCAGAGAACAGATGAAATGAAGTATCATTTTTCTCTCCTTTGCTTGCCATGTCTTCCTTCAATTCTCTTCTTTCTTCCTTGTCTTAAACATAGGTGTTTCAGTCAACTCTTTAAGCTCTTCACCTCCCTTGGAGGCTGTCTCATGTTCCCCTGTGCCTTGCATCCCTTGCTTGGTCTTTTTATTAACTTATTACTCTATTAAAGTGCCTGCTTTTACCTTGCTAACATGTTTCTGTACCTCCCAACAAAACTGTTCCTGAACACAACATACATTTCCACTTCCCACCCCAACACCTTTCTCTCTTGCACTGAGCACTCACTACAACTGTTGGCTGGAGATTTACTCTTCTAATTCTGTCCTAGACCCATTTCCAACCTGTCTGAGGTTTTTTTTCTTCTAATTCTAACTTGTCTTATGTTCCCTACTGTTCCATTGCAATTGTCAAAGTCAACAAATGGCCAGCTTTTGTGAACACCCTTTTTCTCTCAGATCTCTCATGTATTTTTAGTGGTTTTTTTCTTGAAACTTTGATCTCCCTTTGTTTCAGTGGCTGTTCTTTCCTGATTTCTTCCTGTCTCTCTGAAAGAGAGTATTCTGAAAGAATACTCTTTCAGGTATCATTTGAGAGGTCTTCTCAAACACTGATTCTCTGTTGTGTTTTTTTCAGGGCTTTGTCCTCCTTTTATTTCCTTGTCTGTACCTGTCTCCATCATCTTATCCCTGTGGATTAGTTGAATTATCATACTTACCTGGGTGACTCTCCCATTTATTTTTCTGTCTCTCCTTTCAGATGGCATTCATTTGACCAAATAGAGATTTTTTACATCAACTTTTTGATCTGGTTGTGATTAATCCTATAAAACTGTCTGATAAATTATACAGGCCAGAGAACCAAGCTGTTGGTATCTTCCCTGTGAATGTCTGTAGCTGGATGACAGGAATCCTACCTCTTCCATTCAAACTAAAATCTTGATCTTCTCTTTTAATATAGTCTCATGGACATCAGTTTCATCCTAGCTTACTTTCTCCTTCGTTAGGCTATCACACTCCTTCCCCTTTTCTTTCTTTTTTTTTAATCACTGGGGACAAAGCACTATCTTTCTACTTAAGCCCATAACCTTGTCCTTTTCTTAAAGTGGTTCAGGGCGCTGCATCCAGTGTAGATTTCAGATTTTTTCTGCATAACATCTCTTTGATGAAGCCTTTCCTTTCCCACCATGTAGTGAAAAAACACTCAGCTAATTCATCAGCTTTTTAGTAGCAACTGCTGCAGTGGTCTTTTCTCAGCAGTTGACACCGGTAATCTTGTTTGCTCTTACCCATTCAAATGAAGCAACAAAGATCATTCTCCTAGTTTGACAGGCAGGCTGTTTCACATGCATTTTCTTCATTTGTCCTCTGGCTGTATCTTTTCCATCTCATTAAATATAAACTACTTGTCTTCATTATGAGGGTTCCTCCAAGCCCACTTCAGTGCTACTTTTCATTTCTTGTTCAGTACCCAGTGCCATCTGCTGCCACTTGGTGAATAATGCCAACTTTCATTCTACATGTCTTTAATTTTCAAACAAGTGCCTTCACGCTCGCTCTCAGGCAGCCCTCTTAATGTGCTTGGAAGGCGTCCTCTGCAGACATCCACAAAGCCACTGCATTGGTCTCCTTCCAGTCAAACTTTCCCGCTTCTGTCGCACTGCCTACTCAGGCAGTGCTGTGGTCCCAGGATCTGTTTATTGCTACTCTGGCTGGAGAGACTATGCTCTTCTTGTTTCTTTTTGTTCCCTTGTCTTCCTGCAGCTATCCTGTTGCCTTTCATGTCTTCTATTCACCTTGTAAGCTGGTGAAGAAGTTGTATTCCTGGGGTGTTTATACAGCACACACAGATCAATGAGGCCTTTGAACATGCCAAGGGCATCTGGGAGCTACAGTAATGCAAATAATAGTAATAATAAAAGTACAGTAATATATACCTGTTATCAGTAATGTTTATCTTAGAATAGCAACATGAGGTGAAATAGAATTCACTTCAGAGATCAAATGCGTAGTATTTTGGTGCTTTGCCTTACAGCAATGCTTTACTTTAAAGTGTCAAGTTTCTACAAGAATATTTGTGGAAAATGCTTTTAAAACAAACTCCAGTTAGTTGAGGTACCATCTCATAGCCATCAGACAGAAAAGACAGCAGATAAAATTTATTTAAATGAATAATAGACTGTTTCTTGAACTGAAGATGGTACAGCTTGCTCTGTATCGAAAAGAATATATTTCCAAGTCTGAGGCGGAAAATAGTAACTGAGACTCCCAGTGCAAGTCTCAAAGCAAAAGGGTCATATTTGCAAGATGGAAAACAGTTTATGTTACCATAAATAATTGAAGAACTTGAACTTGCCGTAAGGTAGCTATTTTCCTATGCAGTCTACAAGTAAACATTCATAAATACTAAACTTCTCATCAGCCCTGCAGTTCTTAAACAGAAGGCACTGATCTGTCTCTTAAACTGTGGGGTTTCTTTAATAACTACTTGACATCTACCACAGCAGCACAAGTTCTGACTAGCTACCCGTTCAAAGCAATCACTGATTGTAATATGACATTATAAGAAAGAAATTGGACCTGCCCAAGGATCCTTTCCTTCATTTTTAAATGATAATTCCAGTGATTAAGATCAGTCCACTAGACTTGTAGCTGCACCTGGAGGAAAGGAATTCAGTCACATGTGTAAGTAAATTCTCTAGAGATCACTACTGGGAAATGAAAGGAATTGCAGCTTTGAACGGGATGTAAGTGAGCATAGTTGGAGGCTTTACTACTGATTAAATGTGAGCAAGAGATCAGCAGAACTCAGTGCAAATGTCTAAGTCATAAAATTATTGGAAGGTAGGTTTTGAAACAAAATAGGAATCTAACTCCTAAATGTAGTAGTTTAAAAGTGGACTAATGAATGACAAAGCATTGGGTCCTTATTAAACAAAAATACTCTCTTTGGGCTTTCCAGCTAAACCATTTCTGTGGTAGCTTTCATCAAAGCTTTTGCTTGTTTATTTGTTTTTATAGTTACTATTTTTTCCCTTAAAAACCTATCTTTATTGTAGATAAAGTTTAGAGGAAGGTTCTACCTGCTACTGAATTTTTAGGTTTTGTGGATTTTTTTTTCAGGTTCGTGAACAAGCTGATGATTAGAATTGCCTCAAGAATAATAATTGCAGTTAGAAAGACTACTTTTCTTTTGATATTCTTCCTTCTTAGAATAGAAAAAATTCATGTAGGCTGAATACACAATAAAACATGTAAATATTAACTAAATCCTTTTGAGTGCCATGTAACTGTTGAAGCTCTATTGTCTTCAAAGTGTTTTCACTCTATGGCAGGATCTTGAAAGAAACTTAACACTATCTAATTTTTATGGGTGTGGAGTTGTAGCGAAAGAATGATACTTCCCATGGGAAAGAGAATCAAAGTAGGCTTTTGTTTGTTTGTGTGCATGTAATTTACGGCATGTAGGTTTTTCTTATAGGTTGGCTACAGACCTGCTATGTTTGTCTGTTACCTGAAACTTTCAGGCAACAAAGTAAATAAAACTATTTTCATATGTTATCATTGCTGATTCTTTTGATTCTAGGAATATCCAAGACCGGTCTTTCCTTAAAGTTTACAACAAAGATCCTGCACACGCATTTAATCACACTTCCAGAGCTGTAAATGGAGATATAAGGGTAAGTACTAGTGCTGCATTTATACTACTCCTTCCTCCAGCTTTTATCTTAAATGTTTGTTCTTAACTGTAGTATGTGCACAATTCATAAAATCAAGGGTATATGTATGACACATATACAGAAGAGGGAACTGATAATGCTTACCATAATGTTTCTTAACTGCTTTGCTTTTTCCGATTACTTGCCCTGAGCATTAACTGTTTTTTTGTTCTTGTTTACTAGCATTAAAGCATGTGAATCAAAACATAGCCTTTAATTACTTATTTCGGGACACAGACAGTTCTCAGAGTTTATACAACTTCTTATTTTGTGCTTCCAAGCACTTTAGAGCGATGTACGGCATGGTGTTAGTTCACTCCAGCAAGGCTTCAGCATGGGCTGGTTTGCAGTAGCTGAGCAGATGTACCTAGCTTGAAGTCTATTGAAACACTTTGTAAATGACCATTTCAAATAAGAAATTCTGATAAATAACTGTTGTGGTGTAAATGTTTTTGTCTTTTTCTAAAAATTTTACCTGTTTTGAACAAGGGCTAGTATATTTGCATTTTTAGGTGAACATTTTGTATTGGGAAACTATAGCAAAGGCATTTGAAAGGTATTAGATTTCTCTGTTACACTCTCTATCTTTTGCTGGACTGTAACCTCCCACTGTGATGCTGAGAGGGCAGGAGATGTGGCTGTGCGGCACCTCTTCCATCGTGCTACCCACAACTAACATTGCAGTGGGGCGGGGGGGCGATGGTGGGATTACACAGCCTCACCTCCTCCCCACCCAGCCTAGGTCTGTCCCCAGGAAACTGTACAACCAAATGAGCTCAATGGGGCCAGACTGGAATGCCACTACTGTCCTACCTGCTTTGTGGCTTTTACGTGTGCTCCAAAGCTGATTGGACTGTGCAGAAAATTTCCTGTGAAGTGGTTTGCTTAATTGTACATGTGCTTCTTGGTTTCATTATCAATTCTGAGCGTGTCACACTGCTTTATTATTAATATTTCATGTAAGTACTTCTGCTGTTTCAACAGTTTAGGGCCTCGTTATTTCAGAAAGATTGCAATAGTTTATTTACAGGCACTATTCTCAACCACCTCTCATTTATGTACTTCAATTATAAAATGGTCCTTTTGATAGGTCAGAAATCTAATTACTTGATTATCCACACGGCTGCACACACAACCTGAGAGAGCAAATAGATGTGCTTCAAAGAGCTGATGTGATAGTTTTTAGTGTCTTCTTTAAGGTCCTGAAATTTTTCAGTACTAGTTATATTCCTGTAGCGGTAACTGGATATATCCAACACACCTCATTCATATTCGAAGACATGACATACTATCATTATGTATTATGACATTAACTCATGTAACGATTTCACTGTGGCTTTACAAAGTTATGCTATACTGTTCTTGTTCCATGTGCAGTGGATGCTGAATGCATCTACTGTGGCTTTATGTGTGCGCTCTGGAACTGTTTTCAGATATGGTTAAGTACTGTGTTAGCTACATATATTCAAAAGTATATATGTATATATCTTTGGCCCTCTTCCAGGCATTAACTGCCTAACAGAGTTGTTTTGAACAAGGTGCTGCTTCTGTGCAAAGACTGTAATAATTTGCATTGCTTATTTTAAAATACAGTTTTGTACAACAGATATGCACACTTTACATCTCCTGATTATGGCTCAGTTATCTCTCTTTGGCCATAACTCAAAAATAATGGTGACACATAGTAATGGTGATGACTTTTGCAGAAGTGGTGGTTTCATGGTAGAATATTGTATTTTGCTTGCTGAAATGCCAAAGATGCCATTTTGAAGTTCTGCACATCCAACAAAACAGCTATTTTCTCATTCAGCTTTTCTTTTGCATTGGAAAATTTCTTGTCTTTCTGGTCTGAGAGGTGAAGTCAGAGCCAGGATTTTCATAGGGACTTTATGGAGAAACATGCAAAAAGTCTTCCTTTTGATCTATGTGAACTTCTGCACTTCAAAGTTATGAGCATGGAAACAAGTGATTTCTTGAGCTCCGGAAATAATGAAACCTGTTTGTCTAAGGATGTATGTTTTCTGGTTGAGTTCTTCCTTGTGCAGCAATGCTCAGATCCTAATTGAGGCTTTTCCCAAAGTAGAGGGATTTAATAACGTTCTCTCCACTCCTTATCCTCTGGAGTCTGAAAAGCTGGAGCATACAGCACAACTTTTCCTCTATTCAGCAGCAGTACTGTAAAATCTTCTTGCAAATCTCTAATTTGACAAAATTTGTAGAGACCTAGTAGTCTAATAGTTTCTACCCTTTGGTTAAATCTGGTTGAAATTTGTATGCAGATACACAGGATATTAGGTCAGGGGAGACAACCACCAATAAGCAGATGGATTATCTATCCCTCTTTCCTTACAAACCAGATTAAAGGGGGTTGAAATGTGGGGGGAGTAAGTGAGAAACATGTACATTTTACGTACTTGTACCGTATGGTACCCAAAAGATTGCAGAAAAAGCTTTGCCTCTCATCTCTTGTTATGTGTTTGTGCATCTTTGCATTGGGTAAATTGATGTTTTTCAATTTCATGTGATATATGAGTGCTAAATTCACTACAGTGGGAAGTAGGGAGTACCTCTTGTAACCACTGTGCTCTGCATCATGGTTAACTGTTTCAGAAAACCTACAGAAAAGCAGCTTATTGTCAGACCAGTTGAAAGAACAGTATTTAGACTATCATGAATTAGCCATTTTAAGTACATTTTTCCATGGTGATACTGCGAGTGTGGTTGTATCTCCTGGCATATGTGAATTAAAGCTTTGTTTTTTTGAGGTTTGGGAAAGTTTTGCCTTTACAAATTTTTCTACTGTTCGCCTTCTTGTCCCTTTGGAATCTTTATCCCTGGGTTTGATGATTTTCAGGCTTCTATTCATGTGATTTATAATCATTTCAATGTAACAGACCCAAAATAATCTCAGAAAATAATGTTAGCTGCCAGCTCGGACACCTGTTTTAACTGCCAAACAGATGTGAGACCTGTATAAGAATTGGCAGTAACACTTGAAGTATTAAGTATTATCCATATGGACAAGAAGACTCAGAACGTGCGAGAGGAATGTGGGATCTGGGAGTTTCAGATCTCCTATCAAACCATGCAGCTTTCATGTCCATTAGTTCTAATTCTCCTGGTCTTCTTTGTTTCATGCATTTTTCTGAATGGGTTCTGTTTGAGAAAAGGGATTTTGCTTGGGGTCTAAGCAAGTTCTAAAGGACAGTTTCTCCCGAAATTCTCGAGTGCCTTACTTGTTTACTGATACTGTGCCATGACTGCTTACATCTTGAAGAGCATGGTTTGTTTGACAGGTCTGCCATATTGAATGCTGTTCAAGCAAGAGGTAGCCACATAGTGCCATTTCACTGAATATAGGTGTTTGTACTCTTCCTTTTTTTATCATTC
Organism: Scopus umbretta; assembly: GCA_013400535.1. Classification (NCBI taxonomy): domain Eukaryota; kingdom Metazoa; phylum Chordata; class Aves; order Pelecaniformes; family Scopidae; genus Scopus; species Scopus umbretta. The sequence continues at coordinate 25,769 of VZTL01013152.1, forward strand.
CTTGCCCAAAATGTATGCTGAAAATCTGTAGCCGCTGTTTTTCTTGGAGAAATGTATTGTCACATTGCTGCATTTCATTCATTTATTCCTTAGTCTGAGCTTGTAATGTTTATCAGCACTTTCTAGCTCTCTGTGCAACCATACCTTCTTTTGAGAAAATACTCTTGTGTCCAAGTGTTTGGATGTTCTTTTCATTCTCTCTGGCATTGGTTTGAATTCCAGTGCAAATGCATGTACACAGCCATGCTGGTCTGTGCCGTTTGTGATTTCCATAGATTTGAAGAGGAAAATACTTTCTCAGACTCATCAGGTATAGGGTCCAGGTTGCCTCTCTTCTCATGTTTAGCAGTGGTATGTAGATTCAGCATCAATAGATGACACTAAAGAACTGATGGCAGATTTTTGTGTGTTGCTGAATGAACTGAATGTCTTGGGAAGTGTCACAACTCCTTTTATCCTGGGTTGTTGCTGTGAGCCCCTGGTGACTCCAAGTGGAGGTGATTCCCCCACCGAATGTGCACAGCATATTTTCTGTCCTCATTCCCTACACCCTCCTTTTATGGAGTGTCTAAAAGGGGAAGAATCCTAAATTATAATCTCCCTCTTCTGTCATTACAACTTGTCTGCATTTCTGGTGGCACAGTTGGATACTAATAATGTTGGTTTATGCAGTGATTTGTTTTGGGCTTCATCTGTCTGCCAATTTTGAGAATTGGGAGGGAATTTTTACTTCATAACAAACCGATGGCTATTTTACTTGGCAATCTTTCTCTTCCCAACCACCTGCCATAAAGTCTGTGGGTGACACTTTGTTTTAAAATATCCTAGACCCACCATGTTTTTGCTTAATTCCCTGACTTCATAAGACCTTAGCAGGTCAGCACTTTATCCCAGACCTCTGCTAGGTGGATGAGGCTGGAATATCCAAAGAATGCTTGCTGTGGTTGCTATTGTATCAAGGTACACTTTGAGGTGTTTTGGATGCTTTTTAGAGTCTGTTTCTCCAAGAAAGAACAATTAGGATTAGTTGAGTCACAGCTAAGTTGGAGGAGTGGGGGGTACCTGGAAACTCTACATTTTCTGGGAATTAGAATGGCAAAACATGATGATGTTCCTGGCAGCGGTTTGGGCTGCCAAGATGAGAAGGGGTGAGTTAAAATGAGTTGTACTGTAAAATGAGACAGACATTTGATAAGTTGGGTAAACTGTTGTGCTGAATAGCTTTTATTACTGAAATTGCGCAACAGCAAATTTTCATTTTTGCCCTGAAAATGCCTGGCTAGCAGGTTGCTAACGTTTTAACTCTCTAGAGTTAGATGCAATTTGTGAACTTAAAAAAACTCTACAAGTGCTAAAAACCCTCAAACAACTCACCAAGAATTTAAAGCATCCGAGGAGCCTGAAATTGAGTGCTGGTTTGCAGGGAAGATAGAGAGATAATAAAAGCAGTATCATCCTTCTGTGTTCTTAAGGTACCTGTAAACATACATCCAGGTTCTTTGAGATGTTTAACTTCTTTTCATTGGATTGTTTGTGATCTTAACGTCCATAAACATAAAAGCTGCAAATGCTGCCAAAATTACATTTGCTCATTGCATACTATGGCTAAAAAAATAACAGCTTCTTCAGCTACGTAGGGGTATTTAGGACAAAAGTATTTCTTGGAAAAGAATTCAAACAATAAATTGGGTGAATGCATTTTAGTGCTAGGATGCCTATAGGACAGCAATTATATAAGTTGCCATGTGTTTGCCTTACTGATCCTATTACTACAAAACTTTGTTTTCTTTTGGGAAGAAAAGGGAAAAAGAAAAAGCAAACGCTAATACCTCTATTATCTGATAGAGACCTTCCAAATGATACAAATCTCATCTTTCCTGCTGTTTTGCTGTCTGCTTTTTCTAATGCTCTTTTTGTCATTGAGAGGTTATGACAACATGAGCCATATTGTATTTATAAACATCACGTGTTTCCTTGATATGACTTGCAGTGTCTGCCAAACAGAACACATGGAAGAAACATTTCTCCTTAGCTCAGCATTGGTTTTGGTTATACTGATTTCCGGGACAGGAAAAATGCCTTCCTTACTCAGATTTAACTTTCATACAGTAGAAAGAAAGCCTCTGAGTGTCCATGAAATCGCTTGAACAGAGACGCTGCAGCTCTTTTAGCCCACATACTTTGTCTGAGGAAAAGAGAAAAAGTGGCTTATTTTAAAGAGAAGATGTAATGGCATGTATTGCTGAAACTAATTCTGAATTAAAATACCTGCCAAAGTCGTCTAGAAACAGAACTCACCAAGAGATGCAAGGTAAGATGATGCTTATAAATAAAGAAAGATATCTAATTCCTTTTCTTCTTTTTTTTCCCCAAACTAAAAGATATTTTCAGATTAACTGGGAATTTAAATCAGAACAATGAAAACTGTTTCTTCTTCCTTGAGCCATATGAGAAAATAAATGTTTAATTGTTCTCTAAATCACCAAACTCTCAGATTTTATGTCTAGTTTCAAACCTATGTATTAAACATACACAGTTATTTTCCAACTTGCCATTACAAACTTTGCTGAGATTTGAACAAAATATTAGCGAAGTCTCTGATGTTCTGGATTTTGTTTTACTGGTATGGATTTTAGTACTTTTGCTTTGAATGGGTTGTCAGTAGTTGCCAATTATTTATGCAACTACAGAGCTGCAGACACTGAGAAGTAGCTGCATCAAATCAGACTGTGATGAAAGATTGTAAATGTACCTGTTCTCCTTCATTCATATGTCCTTTGATATACAACACCAACTGCTGTATAAAGCCTAAGTTAGTGGGAAAGTGGATAGAATTTTAAGGGAAAAATCGTTTTTTTATTTAGCTACACATAAAACAATATATACGTTTCAAATGTTATCTGGCAAAAGGTGGGTCTGTTTAAAGATACAGATCCTGTGTTATAGTTGGATGGATACTGCATTGTAGCTTTTTTATTACAATGGCTGTGTGTTTTGGTGTATTATATTTATTTCGCAAACATCACATGTAAGGAATATAACCGTGTAGATCCTATTACTATACCAACATTTAAAAAGATATCTTTTTTTAAATTTTCACATAATGAGGAAGGATTTTAAGTTTATATCAAGCTGGCTGTTGAAAGAAAGTGTCATGTTCTTGATACTAAACTCTTCAAGGAACATGAATTTGCCACACCCACGCAGTAATCTTCCAGTTAGTCTAAGAGGAGTGTCATAGGGTAGATATCACAAACCAGTTAGTTACCTGGAAACTCCTGGAGAGTTTCATCTGTGGAAACAGATCAACTTGCAACCACAATGCAGTTGTTTTAGTGGAATTTTTCAGGTGAGAGTTCTTTATTTCCCACTAACAGGCCTGTATTCAAGCTAGCCTGCCTTTCATGTTGGGGTTTTCTTAGAGCTTGCCCTGAAGCCAGTGAAGTTACTTAATGACAACATACGATCGTCTTGTGTGAAGTTGTCTTCAGCCCTTCGTTAAAATTAGAAGTCTATCTCTCACGTAAGTCTGAAGTTCTCGGGCAAAACTTTCACGGTCTTCAGTGAGAACTTGCCCTGACTAAAACCATAAGAATTAGATTTGAGTCCATTTTCATTTTCTACTGGTTTCTGGTTTTATTCTTATTCCACTTCTTTTTGCATAATGTTTTCTTGTTCCAATTCTTTAGATGTTTTACTGTTTTTTTTTTTCACTGGCTTTGCTTTTGGTAGAACAATTTGTACAAATTTGGCTGTTTGTTTACTTGAAATTCCTAAGTAGCTGGCAGAGTCAAATGTTGCCAGTGCTCCTTAAACACAATGACAGATGATAAAAATGCTCATGGCTGTGACCTCCCTTATTAGGAGGGGAGGTCCTCCTCTACCTCCTTTGTAAACCAGGTAGCTTATCTGAATTGCTGGAGTCCCATAAGCCAAAGTCCAACTGAGCTTTATGACTTCCAGTTAGCTTTACAAATGAGCTGTTACTTGAACAGGGAGGGGTTAAAATGACTTTGTGAAGGTGGATGTTTTGGTACCACGGTTCCTAGAACCCAAGTAAAGTTAGAAGCAATGTTTTTTCTTCTTCAAACCTGCCATCCCCTTTTCATTCGGGACCTCAGCTTTCCCGAGAAGTTTTTTCACAAATCCAAAATGTGATCCTTCATGATCATGACCCAAATTCTGCTTTCTACTGAGTCTTCACTTCAGTATATTATTAGTTACCTGCCTCTAGATAAGCCTAATGAATACTAAAGAGAATTAATTCTGTCCTTATCTTCCTTTTAACAAAGAGGAATTAACCAGTACCTGGGGTCTAGGAGAACACAGCTACATATCTGAGGACCTTGATTCTTCTCTATGTTGGATCATACTTTTTCTAATAAGGGCTCTGGAAAACTAATCAGACTTCTGAAAATGTGAGCAGTAAAAATATCTTTTCTTGGATACATATAAGATCTGGGGTTAAAAAAAGCCTCAGCTGGCAAAAGCAAGACAGTTGCAAATATCAGCAGGCAACAGGACTCCATGAGAAATGATGTGATGCTGAAATTACTTTTTGTGTGAATATATTCCTTTCTTACATCATTGCAATTTAGAACTCTGTGTGACTAAGTGAAAAGACTGAAAGGGTGTGTTGGGTAAAGAGCTAGTTCCTCAGTCACTTAATATTTACTATAGATAGCTTGACCTTAGCATAAACTAGGTTGTTTACTTCAGTCATGCTGAGTAATTTGTATATTTTTTTGGATAGAAGGAAGTAAAATGAAAAGAAAACGTAGGGCTCAAACAGGATAGGAAGAAGTTTGTGATCTAAGAAGACTCTTAAATGAGGCACTGATAGCGCCTCTAACGTTGCAAAAGATGAATTTACAACTGCAAATGCTGCTGGGCCTTACAGGTATAAGATGCAGTGCAGCTTAGACATTTCCATTGCAAAATCCAGAAGTATATAAGGCTTCCATGACCATTTCTCCTGCTGATTGTGCTGACTCCAAAACGCAATGCAGCAACTTATTTCTTCTGGTTAGCTATTTTCTTATATTGGAAGAGCGAGCTAGCTACAGGTGTAAACATGCTGCTTAGGTCTTTTCACTATCAATCAGCTCTGTTTTATAACATTTTATATTATTTACGTCCTAACCTATTCCATATAGCTGTAATAGAAATTGTGTTTTGACTCACTTGTTTGGTAATGCCAGATGAGACCAAGGGTTATGCTTTCCTATATGTTCATTTAACCATATCAACTTGTTCAGTTTTATTTGGCTTCAGTGCAGTGAGAAGAGATACAAATATGGAACAAAAATAAGAGCTGAGTTGTTAGTACAGCAAGTCAGAAAGCCATGCATTTATTTTGATTTATGAGTGCAGTTACTAACGGTATTTCTTTTTTTAAAGAACAGAAATCTGATATACAGCATATTTAAACCAAATAAAAATGCTGATCTGTACCAGAACTGTACGTGTTTGAAACTATTCCTTTTTTGGGAAAAAAGGGATGACCCCATCAGTTCAGTGGTGCCCTGAGGAAGTGCTGAAATTGAGACTGGTCTGAAGGGTTTAGCTCCCTGCGTTGGTGGTGGCTGTCTATCTTATGCACATGATGTGCTTGATCTCTTCAAGGAGAATGGTGAGGGGAGGGAGGAAATGCTTGCTATATCTTCATGAATTATGTGACTCCCATTTGTTCTCAGAAAATTCTACCTAAAAAGCAGCTGTGGAAAAGCAAAATAAACAAACAGTTGGTTTAAATGCAGCACTAATTATGAGGGGTGTCATAACGTTAACTTTAAAAAAAAAAATTAGTAATGCTTTTATATGTTCAGTCCAAACAGTCTAATAGCTTATGGGATGGGTGGGCCATGCTATACTGATGAGATAAATGTGGATACTGGCAAACCAATGATGTAATTATGTAAATCTGACCTTTTTAGGATTGAAATGTATTATGTTCCAGTGTGTTTATATTTTTGTCATTTGTGATAACACCCTGAAAAATCTTGGCTGAAATGCCAAGAGGTTTCTTAGTGTACTCACCACGCTATTCCGTCTGGAAAGTACACTAAGGAAGCATAGGAAAATCAAGCATGAGAGATTTATTAACTTCTCTCTGCTTAATTGGATAATTTTAATATTTTTTTTTAACTCACGTTCCATTTGTTTGTAGGAAATGGAATACACTCATAAATATGCAGAAACGAGTGCCTGCTAGGTTCACTGATCTGGATGTTTGTCTTGCTGATCAGGAATAAAGTAATGCAGACTGGTAGCAGGGAGATAGCTCAAACAATGAAATGTTGCTGGGGGAATAAACCTCCACACAGAGGCACTGGGATTTCTGTCAGGCCAATGCAAAACATGCTGCATCTCATGCATCATTTTGCTCAGATTGCCTGAAGTGTGGCTAGACTGGAAGCCCTCATGGGACTGCTCTGGGTCAGGCTCTAGATGTCCTTGTGCTCCCTTCCCTTCCAAGCAGAGTTCACCCAGTGTGTCACCAAAGTTGTCTCATTGACAGCTAATCTGTGACAATGTCAACTAGGGAGTGTCAACAGGTTCAGTACAGGTGTAACCAGGCTAGTCCAAATATAGAGCCTGCTCCTCTAGAGATTTAAGATGATGCATGTTGTAAGCTCAGCATTTTATGGCAAGAAGTGTAATACTGCTTTTGCCTTATCTTTCTGTTGGATTCTTGACTTAGACCTGAAAAAAGGTGGTCTTAGTCTAGGAACGGGAAGGGCTGTTGGACATTTTGATGGCCGAAAAAGCTCTTGATGTGCAGGTGTGCTTGGGGTCATAAGACTGAGTGGTCAGGGAGTTGATAACGTGATGGAAAAAGTTTTCTGAGAAGTGCTGCATGCACATGTGCATGCACACACATACAACATGTCTCGCCACTTGTCAGAGCTTGGTGGTGACTTCATCAAACCAGAATTTCTGTTGTCCCCCACTAATGAACAGATATGTACAAAGGGCAACAACCACCTCAGCATTCTCTCTCAGCACTCAGTCCCACTGCACGTCAAGTCTTGGAGATGCTGCACTTGTATGCATGTGCATACATGCATCTCGGAGATGCCTGACTTGTAGTGAGCTGTTATTTTCTACGAAGTCTGACAGAGATGAAACTGTTTCGAACCTTAACTGTATCTTCAGTGGAGATGCTAGGTTTCAAAAGCCATTTGTAGCTTTAAAGTTCATCCCAAATATCTTTACTTTGAATATGAGAGTGGATTGCAAAGGCAAGTGATGGTCGTAGCTTCTTTGTCCATGTCCTCAAGCATTTACGGGTTGCTCCAGCTGTCATTTACCTGGAGTGCTCTGCTCACTTCTTTCCTAAAATGCACCCTCATGTTCTGACCACCTGTGCCAAAAAACCCACAAAACTTCTGAATATTAACCCAAACTAAATAAGTTTATGTTGGATATATTTTCTTCTTTCTCTTCCCTCTTCTTCCTTTCTTCCTCTCTCTGTCTCCCTCCTGTGCCCGCTGTGCTAGGCTGCTGCATTGTAATAACAAGAACTAATGCAAAACCTTCTAGCTGTGAAGAAAATTTACATTAGTTCATGTTTTTCCACTCTCATTCTGTTTTCTCATTCTTTCATTGAATTTTTGGTTGAATTTCCCTTCCTACGCTGTAGTCTCTTTAACTCCTCTTTTTCTCATCAGTTCCTCACCTCTTAGCTTATCTCCTGTTTTTGTTTGTTTGTTATTTATTATCACTTTCTTGTTTCCCTATGTAGTTCTCAACACTCCATCTCCAATATTACCCTCTTTCATCTCTGGCTTCTTTCACAAACTCCTGTTAATGTCCTTTAGTCTGTCTCATTCCCTTTTTGTTTTGTCTTTTCTCCTCTTTCTTCTGTAGTTTTACACTCAGAATTCCCTATTACCTTCCCATATAATTCTTCTTTACCTACTCTCTCTCTTCCCAGTGTCATAGAATCATTTAGGTTGGAAAAGACATCTGAGATCATCGAGTCCAAGTCATGAGTTATATATTAGTTAAATGTTACAGCATACGACTCTTGCTATTTTTTATTATGCCTGTATTACATATGGACTAAACAGGAAAAATTTCATGCTACAAACTCAGTCCTCTAGATTTAGGCTTTGAAAAGTTTAGGCATAAGTGAATATGCTAATGGTAGGACAGAGGACGAGGAGAATGGAAAGTGGAGGTGCTTCTATATTGGTCTGTTGAGTAATAAATAATGTTTATTACCAGCTTCAGGCTAGAGACACTTAATTCTTAACTCAATCAAACAGGAACCACAGGTCAGGCTGGAGCCACCAAGGTGGACCACAGCAAAGTCCACTGTATGGACTAGCAAGCAGCAGCTAGAATGAAGCTGCCATTATCCCTTCTAGTTATAGTATCTCAGCTTGACATATGAAGAAGAAGAAAAAAAAGGAAAAAATAGGATGAAAAACAGAGTAGAGAGTGAGCTAAATGAAAAGACATATGGGCAGGCTCACTATAGAGTTAGGAAAAAAGTATAATCCCTATAAGCTTATGATAGATATTGCCACCCACTGCAGTCAGTGACGAGAGGTTGGGAACACCAAAAGGCAGCTTGTTCCACCCAGCTGTAGAAGGAATGAGCTGACTCTGAGGGGTGCCTGGCTGACTGTCTTTTAATGCAACATTAGGTGAGACAAATCCTCAGTACAAAGCAACTAATAGTGCCGTCTTAGCTTTTGAGAGGTGCTTAATGTGTATATGTCTGCAATGCATAGTGTGATACTTTCCTATAGCTAGGAAAATGTCTTTGTTTGAGTCAGTACAGAAATGAGGGGGAAGCATGAGGTTTAAATTACAGGGTAGAGAGACAGACTGCAGACCTGACGTAATAGTTCAGTTTTGCAGAACCTTCTTCATGTGACTCCAGTACGAGCTGGCTGTATTTGCTCTAGTAAACTGAAAATAAATTCTGAGAGGCTTAAAAACTTTCCAGCACAGGATTTCCCATTTGTACTTGCTTGCCTTTAATTTTTTGAAGCCCTAAAAGTCTAAAATACCTGATAATGTTGATCTGTCATCACCAAAGAATAGGCCAAAAATGTGCTGCTGGTGTGTAAAACATATATGTATGTATGTATGTATACATAATGTTAGTACACATGTTACAATGAAGCACTGTTCTCTTGGAGCTCAGATGCTCACTCGTGTGCTGGTTCACAGCTTTGTCTACAGGTTGCTCCACACTGCAAGCACCAGCTGTTCTGCCAAGTGTGCTGCTTCGCTAGCAGGGAAGCTGTAGAGCTGCCTGTCCCCTTTATAGTGGTTCATTCTAGCTAGTAGTTACGTGCTCTGTGGTGTGGGAGGGCTTTTTGCTTGTTTGCTTGTATTATTTGTTAGGAGCTAGGGAGTTTGGAATAAGTATATGAGAACTTTATGGTACTTGTGTCTACCCCAAGGCATATCTGTTTCACTGCATGCCTTTGGAATCAGTAAACAGAGGGAACAACAAACAATATGTATGTTTAGGAGAAGATAGCGTAGAGTGTACATGGTATCAAATCCAGTATGTGTCAGGCAGCCAGAACTGTTCTGTTCCCTCCCTGTTTGTTTAGCTTGGCCTCACAAATTCAAAGAGCTCCTGTAGAATTTTCAGTCTTCAGGGAAACACCACACACATCCCTGTAGGTATAAATACAGGCAGTGGGCTGGAGAGCTGACGTGAGAAAGCTGAGGCCAATTTGAAAGAGTTATTCAGGGTCAAGGGGAGCAGTGTGGAGTGCAGGGTAGCACCTGCACAGCCTGGCTGCGTGCTGTGGTGTGTGTCACCTTGGTGCCTTTCTGAAGGACAGCAGCTTGGGCGTCTGTGTTCTGCTCCCCCATTTTTGCCGTGGGGAAGCGGCTGAGACTGAGATCATGTTTGGATATGACCACTTTTTTCTTCCTCTACTGAATATTTGGAGGCAAAGCTAGGGATCGATCTCTCTCCTTTCATCGCAGAAAGTGGATAAACACACAGAGTTTTCTGTCTTGGTGCTTGTCTAAGCAGAGGGAAGAAAGATGCTGATGGTGGTTCTCCAGTTGCCTTCAAGGGTTTTGTGTATCAGAGGCTGCAGATTTAGGAGATCCTGCAGACAGCTCCATACATAGGTCTTTGTCCTCCTCCACTGTTGGTTTCTTGGATCAGAATTAGAAGCTGAGTGGGATATAGGACTGGTGAGGTGGCATGAGACTTTCCTTGGCAAAAATCCACCCCCAAAAAACCTAAACCCAACCCCCCAAAAACCAGGAGAAAATCATGCTTTTTTTGTAATACAGCTGTTAAAACCATCATCAGCAAACTGTCTTTCAGTTTGGATTCTGTTGGACTGAACTAGTTGCATTTAAGCAAAACCCCATTGACTCCATCACAAGTTTTGCTCCAGAGTGCTGAGAATGAAACCAAGACCTGAATTAGTGACGAGCAATCCAGCCTGTAAATGCTTCCCTGTTTTCTGTCAAGGAAATGGTTGTTTACAGCATTACAAGCCAATAACTGCTTAATTATTTCCATCCATGAAAGTATTATTAAGGGAATAGGAACCAAAAGAGCTGTTATCAGGAACAGAAAGAACTTTGATCAGCAGTCAAGCAATAAGTTATGTCTATGCCACACGTGTATACCCCACAGTAAACTTCAAAATATTCTCTGGCTTTATAATTGTGTCTCTAACATTTTTTCCACTTAAAAATGAGAGAAGCAAACAGAAAATAAATTAATGTGATGGGCAAATTGATAGAAAGGTCCAATGGACCAATATTGTTAATAACATAGAAGAAAGTAGGGCGACTGGCTAAGTAGTAACTTGGGCCTATCATTACCATAGACATTAACATTGATTTTAAAGTAATAAGGTAACCTAAACTTCCAGGCTTGATCTCAGTGAAGCATAGAGTGTTGCACCTCTTAGGGGCATGCCCTTTGTTTATACAGGGGGTTAAACTGAAAAGGAACTCTTGTTCTGTACAGTACGTTATAAACAAATATATGGCAAGTAATTAAACACGGGATAATACATGGCAAGTTAGACAAGGCTTGAGGGCTCTTGATACCGTAATTGAAATGGAAAGTGATGCTTGAATGGTTTGTAGGCTTTGTTAGAACCTACAAATTAAATTACAGCCCTGGTAATGATATATCTGTGCAATATTTATGATGTTGTGCCTGATGTATTTTAAAATTAAAAGAAGATTCATTCCTCTCATGAAAAACTTTTTGTATGCATCAGATGTACTTGAAGACTCTTGCATAGAGTGCCAGATGTATGGAGGACTAGTTACACTTTGTCTGATGTTCTGGGATATACTTTATCATGCTAGAGTCCAATTACTGAAAATGTGCATCCTACCAGCTTGCAATTCATTGCAGAGAAACTGCAGTGAAATATAGGGGTCTTTTTTATCCTGCATATTAGCATAATAATGCGATTTCTCACTGCAGGTTTGATAGCCTGTAAGGAAGAAAGTGGATGGAAGAATATACTCTGCAGCTGTTGGAAACCACATGTGGCATAAAAGTGTACTAGGATAATTTGCTTGTATTTTTTACTCTTGATGTTTTTGAGTCTGGTTGGTCAGCAGACCTAAGCAGCTTTTTAACTAGGTCAAGTATATACATCCATTCATTAAAAGGGGATGCTTGACTGGTTAGTTAAACCTGCCAAATGTAAACCAGATGCTTCAATGGTAAATACTGCTTTACTCCTATACTGCAAGAAACAAGCCTTGACTGATTAAATTTGAAATAAAAATAAATAGGTTTAACATTGTTTCTGTGCCACAATAATACTTTATTATAGTTCTAGTGCAAATATTTAATAAAAATAATACTTTAAAATATTTTACAGTGAAACTGAAAACTAAACATTTAAGACAAAATTAATATTTTTTACATTTCTGAAAAGGCTGTTTATATTACACTACATATAAATTTTGTGAAGTTCTGGTCAAGACAAATAATGGCATACAAATTTACAATGTACATTACGAATCGGAACACACAACAGCTGTCTACAAAGCTGGAGGACTTCTCTGCTGTTGGGCTGGGTGTAGTAAGGGGGTGGAACACCTGGATTTTTAGTTTTTGGCTACCAGATCTGCTCTGATCTTTGCCCCGTTACTGAAATGCTTTGTGTCAGATTGCCCTTCTGTAGTGGAAATGAATGATGCCTCCCTCACTAATGGCTGAGATACGGAGAGCAGTACTGTGAAACAAAAATGTTACTCCAGTTAAGGTCCCATTGTAGCTGTTTCTTTACAACGATGTTAGCTCATACTCATGTGCTTAAATTGATTTTGATTCTTTTGAATGCCACTCATGGTGATACAGGCAATTTTTTGCTTGCATAAAAACAAGAACAATAAAAAAAAACAAAACAAGCAAACCAACAGAAAAAAAACCAGCCCCCCCAAACCAGAAGATAACTGCAGGACTGGGAAGTGCTCATGTCATGAGATTTTCCCCTATGATATTTAAGTTCCATCTCTTTTAGACTTTAAATACTGTATTTTTAAGAAGACATTTTCTGTATTCCGTGGTCTTTTGGGGTGAGGGGATGGAAGGGAGAGAAGCATCCTTTCTGTTCTAACTTGTTTTTTTTTACATTTGCCTTCCCTATTGTGCTCTTTTCTTTAAAAAAATCCTAATCATAATGGCTAGTGTGGTGTGCTGCAGAGATAACGAGGGCCCCAAAGTTCAGGTTAGCCAAGTGGCCCAGTTGCCTGGTTAATGAGTAGACAGCCTCCTCCACGGGAGGGGCTTGTGCTTCCTTCTACCAAATGTCACTACCAATCTGAGTATGTGAAAAAATTCTAAGGTTTATAACTGCTGTATTTTTTTCTAGAATTGTATGTACGGGTTTTGCTAAATAATTGGAGGTCTTCACCTGTTGGGCAATTAATACGTGTTTCATGTTGTTGCCTTTGAAATGCACTCTCTTACCTAAATGGAGGTTACTCACTGTTTCATTTATGACTTTCCCCTTTGTGAGTGTCTCTTGCACTTTGTTCCATAATGTTAGTCTCTTTCTATACATCTTACAGGCACACATTAAAAAATGGTTGAGGGATTGAATCACATAGTGTTGAACAGTTTGTGACTGGGTGACATGCCAAGGAGGTTATTTAGTGACTAATTTCGAAGGGGAGGAGAAATTGCATGCTTGTCATGTGGAAAAGTACTTCAGTCCATTGAAGCAGCATTACTTAGATGACCGGGTGAAGCAAGACGGCCTGCCCCTGTTGTGAGCAGAGGGAACAAGGAATATTTTTACTGTTTCAAAACCCTTTCCCAGAAGGCATGGATATACAAAATATTATACCGTAAACTGAGGATTTAGATTCAAGGCTGAAAATAAAAAGTGCTTTATGAGAAGAAGTGGAACCAAATGTTCATCTCACTGCTGTAGCCATACAGGTAATTTCCTTAAATAACAGTAAGTGGCTTTAAGTATTTCAGAGCAAAATCTTACCAAAGATTGTTTTATTTGCCCGTATGTAGTAATGTTGTCCAAAAGTGTAATAAGAGTGCTACTGTTTTTAATTGTAGAAACAAATACTCAGAGTAGCATCAGGATAGCTGAAGAAATTATGCCTGAAAGAGCAGACTGTCTAGGATTTGGCCTGAAATGATCCTCTTTGCTTGTTTGCATGATCCATCTTCAGTGCACACCTTGACTTAAAGGCAAGGTGAAGCAATCAAACATTATTTTTGATATTACCATTAAATTTGTTTTGTGGTTAGCTTAGAATTTTATGGATCTGTTTTACATTCAGTAAAAAGTGAACTAGGTATTTTTTTGTTTTCCCCATGGGACCTTTAGTATATGGCATGAATTAAGTTTATACGTAGTCAGGGATATAAAAGGACATACTGAGACATGTGAAATACCTTGAAGTAAAACATTTGGATCGCTGTAGGGACACACACAAGTGTGCATTAAAGATACAGGTATAAAATAAGGGACAGTAATGTTAAGAATGTGTTTGAGGCTCTATGGCATGGAAAGGGAAGTGATGCTGTGGCTGAGCTTCAAGCCAGTCTATGGGCAGTTACGATATGGTATCATAAAAATTCTGCTCTTGAGGATGAAATAGTGCTTATGCCATAACCTTTGTGTATATCTGCATAACCTTTGTGTACATCTGATTTCTGACAGAAAGGTATGGAGACTGGATGTCGCAGTGATATTGAGTAGTATGGTGACAACACCTGATCAAGGTTCACTCAGGATGCCTCCTTTCTGGAGGGTCATTTTTGTGTGCTCTAAATCCTACCTTCTAGGATAGTGAACGTCATCTTATGGATCTCTTATTTTATTCATGTCAGCTTCTAGTCAGCTAAGCCTGGCAAAAAAAAAAGTCTATGAATGTAGAAACTGGAGGGCTGGTTGGATTCGCCATCACATACCATCACAGGCTCATCCTAAGAAACATCTTATATTGGTTGATTGCAGCATTGTTGGTCAAGGGAAAGAAAAAACATAGAATTTAGAGCATAAATGGAAGAAATAAAACCCAGTGATTCTCTTGCCGTATCCATATATGTCCAATTAAGTATTCTGTTCTGATGTAATCAGTCACTAGAACCAGAAAATTACAGTTTCATAGATGTTCTGAGTTTTTAGCTCAACTCTTCTTTCACTGTAATACAGAGATTTTACAGCTGGGCATATAGCAAAACTGTGCAAAAGGAGCTAAAGAACTGGAACATAGATGCATGCTAAGAATGAGAATTTAATTATAGTAAATGCTGAGATTTCTCAGGGGGTTCTGCAACTCCTTGTCTGGAAAATTGTCCAGGAAAAAACAATGGAAATATGTGGGACAAGTTAAGAACAGCTAGCTGGGTCTTGGAGTTCCCCATTCATGGGAAGTTGGAACATTTGAAATCAGTTTTATTTTACCAGCATGTGGTTCCCATAATGAAAAACAACTGTGAACCCTGGCAGCTCCTAGAGCCTTGTACTGTGGGGCCAGACTCAGCTGAGGCCAGGTCTCCAGCTTAGTCTAGGTCAGCTGTTTCATGGTCTGAACTCTCTCTTTTGGGCATCAGGGGGCCTATTCTTTGCCAAAATTGCCAAATAAACTTTGAGCCTGGAAGCACTGCTGAGGAGCAATAGACGTTGAAACCCCTGCCATGTCTTACTACTTGGTCTAGAAGATCACCCCAAACTACCAAGTACCAGCTCTGCTGAAGACACCATGGAAGAGCTAACTGACCGAGTTGCCACATGCCTATGAATCTGGAAAGCCAAAGCTGTAGAGCACTCCAGGGATGTCTGATAAGAAATAATATCAGTGTTTGACTGAAATCTGCTGGGTGGGTTTTTTTCCAACTTTTGTCTTTACTGATATTTTCACCAAATGTTTCAGCTTTTTTGGATTAGTATTGTCTGCTGAAAGTATTTTTCATTGGAAAGTTCCTGACCAGAAAAAGCTAAAAATTATGCTAATGTGTTTGCAGTTTTCAAGTATGGCATTGGGCAGCTGGAGGAACCCGCAGCTGCAGCCAGCCTGTTTTTTTCTGTAATGACCCAAAAGAATGGGGATATTTATAGGAATTAAAAGGCATACGAAGAGAAGGCAAGAACAGACAGGTGTGACAACCTCTCAGTGATGCCTGAAAGCATAAGGATTTGACTTCAGACAGATAGTCATGGTACAGACACTTAAAGAATTTCATTTTCAGACTGTTTATCAATTCTGTAATTTTCAAGTGCACTATTTCTTATTGTAAATTATATTATTTTAGACATAATAAAACTGTATATGACAGGTTTTTTGCAAAAGTGGATTTGTGCTTTCAGCTGTCCAAACCCAACCTGAATGAAAGATCAGTCATGACATAAGTGGTATCATATAGTGCAACTACTGATTAAACTGAGTTTTTTGGACAACTAGTACAGTAAAGCTGTCAATTTATTTTTATGAGGAAAGAACAAACTAATGGACTGTATTGTTGTTATATTTGGGGTTCTTTAATTAAAGTCTTTCCTTATTAGAAAAGTGAAGGATTGCCTCACTTTTCAGAGGATTTTCTTCTGGTGAGCAATTTCCATAAAAGGTCTCTTTACAGACAAATTAATTTGTCAGTATTGTATCAGTACTTAGCATTTTTGCAGCTTGATCACATTCTCATCATCAAAGACTTTCCAAGCTGTTGATAACATTGTTTGCAGGTGTCCTCTCTTTACTGTTGGGTGAGCCAGCTTGAGGAGCATAGGTGCAGTTTCCTCAGGTAAATGCAGGGTGTTAACGGGAGAGTAAGAGAAGTAGAATCATAAAGGTTGGAAAAGACCTCTGAGATCATCTAGTCCAAGTAATAGCTTCACATGCCTGAGAGGTGATTAACAGAGTCTGCTGGGAACTCTAGGGTGTCTCTGAGAGGGTGCATTGATAAGCTCCGTCTAGGAAACACGCTCCAGGTAGGTATTTTGGCAGGCTGCAGTCCTTGGGGCAAAGCCAATTGCTGTGTTTGTTGACGTAGACAAGGCCTGGGAGGGCAATGGGAAGGGCTACCAGGTCAGAAACTCTGGCCTACTTTTCCCTTTGCCCATGTTTTGCTATGAGATGTTAGCAGATAGTGGTGTGAGTCAAGCTGTACCTCTGGTATCCAGCTGCGTGGTGAGGTGAAGGGTTGGTGTGGTGCTGATGAATCAGTGGTAAGCTTAGTGCTTAGTGCTAGCTGTCCTTGCCCTGGTGGGCATGCTGGCACGGCTCCACATGCCCTGCCTGGTGTGTGCCAGAGGTGCAAATGATGTGTTGAAGGCAACTGGAGAGACAGAAGTAAGGATGGTTTCTTCATTGTGAGATGCCCATGTTGGGACAGACCACAAGAGTGACCTATGAGATAGGACAGGTGTAACAAATTTCAAATAAAATCAGCATAGTGTTGTATTAGTCCTGATGACAGATGACAAGACAGACTGGATTGAACTACAATAGTCACCAGCTGTTGAACCACTAAATAGCAGCTTGCCCTTTGCTATCTGTAAGGCTCATGAAACCACGACTCTCTCCTTCTTTCAGGGGAGTGTGCTATTCAAGAGGCGAGAAGGTGCCATAAGCTTTGTATTGGCTGTCTGCAGAGACACTGGGTCTGCCTGCTTTTTATGTGAGCTACCAGGAGCAAGATTCTTTGTAAGGTCATCCATTTGGGTGGACCGATAGCTGGTTTGCTACCTTTCTGCCTATAGTTATTTTCAAAATACAGCAAGTTACTGAGTATGCCAACTAGTTTTGAAATAAAGAACATAACTGCTTTTATATCATGTTCACTCTTTAGTATATAGAAAGAAGACACTCTTCAGTGTCTCTATTGCTCTGTTTTTAAAAAAAATCCAAATCTGCATCTTACAGACTTAAGTGTTGTTAGGCTGACCAAAAACCTCCACAGGAGATGTTTAAACATGGTGTGTTCTTTTTTACTACAAAAAGTGAAAGATTGTCAGTGATGTCTGTTCCCCTCAAATGTTTTATATGGAAATTGTTGCTAGCCGTTTGCCATGTTTTAACCTAAGGATGGACAAAACAAGTTTCTGTTTTAAGGTTGGAAACTCCACAGGCAGTAAGAACAAGGAAGAGCTATGTGCTAAAGAAAACCACACCCTCAGGCAAATGTATTACGTGGCTGCAGTTGAAAAGCACATGATCCTGTGCTCGCACTAACAAATTTTCTTCCTTTTGCTCCCAAAGCGATTGGCTGTGATAGCACCTAGTATTTAGAGGCTCAGATAAGCCCAATATCCTCTTTCTCTGTCCCCGAGACATGCAGTTGATGTCCAAGAACATGTGGCTCAAGACAGCCTGCATAATAGAGTACATGTTTCCATTGAGCAACATGGGGGTTTTGTGGTGGAGGGCAGGAAGAAGAAAGTGGCAGGCACAGAAAGTGCAGTATGTATGTACCAGTACCGGTACCTAAAGGGTAGTTACAAAGAAGATGGAGACACCCTTTTTGCAAGGAGTCACATGGAGAGGACAAGGGGTAATGGTTACAAGTTACTCTTGGGGAGATTCCGACTGGACATGAGAGGAAAATTTTTCACAATGAGAACAGTCAGCCATTGGAATAATCTCCCCAGGGAAGTGGTTGACTGCTACACTTGGACACTTTTAAGACTCAAGTGGACAGGGTGCTGGGCCATCT
>VZTL01013164.1:0-10529 GCA_013400535.1 Scopus umbretta
AAAAGGAGTCCTACTGGGGTTATTGCTAGACTGGCTCTGGTTGAATGAAAGGTTTTTATCTGCTACCTGTCAACGAACTTCAGGACAATCTCCCTGCAAGGAACCCTGAGAGTAAGCTAGCTCTTCCTTGATTTTCTCTTCCCACCCCAGCACCCAGGTTTCCTTGTCTAAAACATCAGTCACTCAAGGCTGAAACCAAAATGACAACCAGCATGGAGATCGAACAGAGCACCAAGGACCTTGAGTTTAGTTATATTACCTCAGATGTAGAGTTACTGTGGAAAAAGTCAAGCAGCTGGAATACAACAATTTGCATGAACGATTTCCCATTGTTGAACCAGCCTGTTAATACAGGCAACAATGATTCAAGTGACAGATGATAGCTTTTCATCCTGTTTAGTTGCTCAGGGAACAAGAAAAAAGAAAAAACAGCTTCAGTATCTGCAGTGTAAAAGCTATTTCCAGTTATGCATATAGAATATCAGGAGTTTTTCCTCCTACCACCAGATATAAATACTACAAAATACAAGAAACTGAATTATAAACATTTCCCTTTAAACTAACTTAAAAAAGAAAAAAAAAAAAAGGCAAATCAAGGACATAAAAGTATGGAGCACTTGTCCCTTCTTGTGTTGCCAGTAGTTACCCTCACAGTCCACTGTTAAGCCAGTATTATGGTTTCATTGATTTTCTTTGGACCCCTTCCCCTTCCCCTTCCTCTTCACTCTTCCCTTTCCCTTTCCCTTTCCCCTTTCCCTTCCCCTTTCCCCTTCCCCTTTCCCTTCCCCTTCCCTTTCCCCTTCCCATTCCCATTCCCTTTCCCCTTCCCCGCTTCCTCTGCCTTTAGAGCTGAATTTTTCCTTTCTTCATCTGCATAAATGTGAGTGCTGCTGAGGAGAACTTGTCAAGAGAAAGAAGTTACTTTTCACAGAAAATGTCAAAGATTCTGGAGAAAAGGATGTAACTTTACAAGAGATAAATCGACAACTTCCAGTTTTCTAAGAGCAAAAATCCTAATCAATGAGTGAGTTTGGGAAGAGTAAAATAATTTTCCCCAGGTAGCAGAAAAATGCCTGCTGCTGGGAAGGTGACCCTAATGTGTGCTTAATTTCAAACTAGAGTTTTCCAGGAGGCACTAACAGGTGCGCAGTGTCTTGTCTCTCTCTGCCATCTTGGTGCTCATCATTTTCTTGCCCAGCTGTTTACATGTTATTGGTAACTTCTAACTATGGCTTAACAAATGTATTTGGGTACACGTAGTCGCTGCAGTGGTGCCCATAAAGAGGTTTGTCATGGGCCACCAAATTCCAGTGAAGGGACTCCTTTTTAACCTCCTAACTGCTAGTAGTGTGTGGGTAGAAAATAAAGTTATGCATAGAAAATTCAATTTGGAAGCTTCATGCAGCCAATAATAAAATGTCATTAGTTTGTACAAACTATAGATTATTTTTAACTTAATAAAATAAAAAAAAAATCAAATAGCAAGTCTATTTTGATGAATAAGATTTAATCACCACATTGGAAATTAATGGTTGCTTTGGGAGTGCTGATGATGATACAATTACATTAAATTTAGTTAAAAAAAAGGACAGTGCCAACCAGTATTATATTTACATATACAGTTAGTGTTTTAGAAGGGTTGGTTTCTGAAAAAGAGTTGCGAGGAATTAGGAGGAAGAAAGTGAATGAAAACAGGAGGTACAATAGAAAGTCTTGATGGCCAAAAATCTGTGATTCTGCAGTCTGTGAAGAAGACAACTGACTACAAGCCCACTACCCTTCAAAATTGAAGGCAGAAATTATAAACAAAACACAACAGAGAGAAAAATAAAAGAGAGGAAGAATCCATTAATACGATTTTTTACTTGGAAGCACAGAATTGATAAGGGAAGCTAAAAAGTATCACAGAAACATTGGTATCTAGCAGAGTTGAGAACAAGTAGAAAAAATGTATCAGGGATAAAACAAATTCTTTGTGGAGCTTTAAAATTTGTTAGCAATGCAGGAAAATGCAGGCATGTTTGATAGTTACCCATACTTATATAGTGTATGCATATGTACAAACCAGCATGATATAATATGACAGTGATTTTATTTTTTCCAGGCTATTTTTAACCAAGTATGATGTTAACAACAGCAGTTTTAAGCATTCTCAATTTAAAATCAACAGTCCCTTATAATTTGAAAGCTAGAGTCTTAAAAGACCGTGTTCAGATCTGAAATTTGTTTTGTGTTATAGGATGTATGAAAAATGAATGTGATAGGCCAATGTTATGGCACTTCTGAAAGTAACATGTACATAGTCTCAAATAAGCATTGGAAAATTAACTCAACATTGATTGTACTCAAAGTAGTAGATCAATTACTAGAGCCCATCAACCGGATTTTTTGGAATGCGTGTCTTGTCAAAATAACTTTTAAAAACTCTTGTATGCCTTGAAGGTATATAAACTCATATATCCTCAAGAAAATCTTAAATCCTCACCTTTGGTATATATACCAAACTGTGAGCAAAAAGTGTGTCAGAGTAAGATCTTTCTATCATGTAAATGTACTAATGAACACTTTAGGAAGACTCTCTGACTTAATTTTTCATGAACTTCATTAATACCAAACTTTCTATTGCAAGCATACTGAAACCTAGTCCATAGATTTGCTCATGAAAATATCTAGTCTATGGACATCATTCTTAAAATAAATCAGTAACAGCCAAATTCCAAATGCAAGCAAGAAAGAATGAAGACTGCCTTTCTCATTTGTATCCTAAAATGTGATACTGCATAGCAACTCACAGTAGGAAACTCAGTAAAAATTATATAAAGCACATTAATGCAAATTGTCAGAGCATACCTCATTGCAAAAGTTGCCACGTAAAGGGAAACAAGTTCCTCTAATTAAATCTAAAACCTTTACAGCTGTGAAACTATAAATTTTTATCTATACTAGCAGTAGCTGTAAAATTTAATCTAAATTGAAGTATTAGGTTTTTCGCCCCCTTCTACATAAAGACTTACATGAAATTAGAACATGCCTTTTAACTTCTTCCACATGAGTACTGCCTCTAAGACATCAGTGTGCTCTTCCCAGCAGAAATGCTTAATAGGTTTATGCTCATTAAATAATCTCTTTCATCCTCCCCTTTCTTTTCTTTGCAAATGGTTTGATTTTTTAGTAAGAGAGGGGAGAAGCAGAAAGGTTTTTTTCTTTCTTCTATCTGACACTCCTGTAACAATAAACAACAGGGTCTGAGTGTTGCTGGGCTGACCAGCTGTGTCTGATGCTCCACTCTGGTTGAAGCTGATTCATAGCTAGGGTAACTAGTCGCAGTTCCTTGTGCCATTTGTACCATCATCAGATCCCTGAAACTTTGCTGCACCTCTAGACTTCTGTTTGAAACCCTATGGGATGGATTTTTATCAGTTCAGACAAAAGTATTCAGTAATTTTAGTGGATGGGTGTGTCTTCCTTAAAAAAAAAGGTCCAAGAAAGACTGTAAATGGAAGGAATGATTTTCACAATGTAAAAATTTTTCTTGTGATTCATCTCTCACATTAGCTGCTTTGGATTTACACCACTAAACCATACAGGCACAGAGAGTCCAATGGGGTAGTTCCAAGGGCAGGACAGACTCTTAGACACTGTTGCCTTGACTCAGGCCTTCTGTGTCAAAAGCATAAGGAAAATCTCAGTGCACAGTAGGATAACTAGCCAGCACTCCTCCACAATTCTAGCCTAGTTAACATGTCATTGCATTTCCCTTTAGCAGGCTCATAAGGCATTTTTATTCACTATCTTCTTGGTTTTTGCAGTTATACTACTGTTTAGTAGTCTGGTGGTTGGGTTTTTTGTTTGTTTGGTTGTTTTTGGTTTTTTTTTTTTTATTTCTGCCCTCTGAGGGAATCACTTTTCTAGCAGTAAAAACTGGAAGAAAGAAAGAATTCACAAAGACTTTCAGAATTCCCATTGAGGCCTGCTTAATCCAAAATCAGATAAATTTCAAATTTATGGTGATAAAGAGGAGTACTACATTAATAGACTTAATACAGTTATGAGCCTCAGCTTCAATATTTTGAATATGTAAGTTTGATCTACAGTGTGTTCTGACAGATCGCACTATACAGATCTAGATCTGGCTGATACAAACCCATGAGATGCTGGTCTGCCCTGTATTGTATGAACATTTTCCATACAATCCTATGTTGCATGTTCTCTGGGCAGCAGCCTTTTAGCTGGGGCATTTAAGCCTGGTCTTTTATGGATATGAAATATTTTGTAGCATTCTTGCAGGAATAGGAACCCCAATACATGGAAGTACTGGACATTTGGTCGAAGAAGAAAATGACACTATTGTGCCTCATTGGTAATGCTAAGGTTTTCAGATGGAACTCCTGGAGCCAGAAATGGAGTTAGACTGTAACACTGGAGCTATCTGAGTCTATTAGAGACCTGCTTTGAAAAGAGGGGTTTTCTGGAGTTGTCTGGAATCCTTTGGTACAGGCAGCAATGCAAATGTGTCAGTGTTATTCTCTGTTGACATATCTCTCTGTGTGATGGCTGCTGATGTGTATCAGCTGGATGTTTGTAAACAAGTCAAAGCAAAAGAAAATATCACTGCAGTGGGAGAATCCTGCAGGGAAGATAAGGTATGAGGGCATTAAGGTACAGGTCTGTGATGAAGAATGTCTTAATTCAGTCTTAGCGAGGGCACAGGTTGCATAACCTCATTCTGTACCCATTCCCAAATTGCAAATCAAGTCCTTTTTTCTGTAAGAATGTAAAACAGAGCTGGGGCTGTACTTTTATTATGCTTATGTGCAGTACTTAGAACTCTTAATAACCCAATCCTAAGTGAAGTGTCCAAGTACTATGAATAATAATCAAACCATAACAGCAGGAGGTACCTAATAAACAGAATTAATGTATCTCTTTGTCCAATTTTCTAAGATTAGTAAACTTGTTATACTCCTAGTGATAAATACCTAGCACTGATGTCTTCACTGTTGGAGGATCTTTTGATTACTTCTTTTCAATGCTAATTTTTTTTTTCCCAAATGAGTTGCTGGACATTAATAGCTATGCCCAAAATCAGGTTGTTGTGTGCCATTCCTGACTGATTTGTCATGAAATTAGCCTGGCAGCTTCACAAGTATTTTCATTTCCTGGTCATCAGTATTAACACTTGAAAGAGTACAACAAATAAGTGTTTCTTTCACAGTAAATCAAGGCAATGTTAGCCTCCACTAGAGGCTCTTATTCAGACTGCATATCCCAAAAAGAGTAGATGAACTGATGTGATTTGTTTTGATGCTAAAGGACCATATGATTTAAAAAAAAAAAATACAGCAACACTGTTTTTAAAAGCCACAGAACATAAACGTTCTTTTTCGTAGCTCATGTGCAAGGCATTGTTTTCCACTATGTTGTTGGAGAGTAGGAGTGAGTGCAAAAAGGATATTTATCTGATCTGGAAATTTAATAGTACACCAGGTAGTAAGATATACTGCTGAAATCCTACTTTTCTCTGTCAGTTTTTTTTGTGTGTGACCTGAGTTAAGTCACTTTTCCAGGGTTTTCCTATTCATAAATACAAAATATACAAATGGTCTTTTCAGTGTTCTTCTGGGTTTCAGATACTGCAGAGAGAATGTTTCCTAGCACAGTATAATATTTCAGCTAAAAAGATGACACTGAATAAGAGTACTCCAGCTAAGGAATAGTATTAGACAGATGGCATGAATTATGATCTTTTCAAATTTAAATCTTTTTTCTACTTTCACCTGTGCACCTTGAAAAAGTGCTTCTTTTGGAATACTGCACAGTCTCAGCACCTCAGAAACATTTCACATGTCAGATCTCACTGGCTTTGGAAGTCATGATTTGAGTGGAGTGGGATCATAAGGCTACTAAGATGCTCTAAAGGCTTTAATATACACCGGGAGGAGGAGCTGTATGTTAACCCAGAGAAGAGGAAGCTAAGAGTGGGGAGAATCTAGTTGCAGTTTTTCACTACCTAAAGGGAGTAACAGAGGAGACACAGCCAGACCCTTGGAGGTATAAAACGAAAGTAGAAGAGGCAATGGAAGGGAAATCTTGATTAGTTAACAGGGGAAAAAAAAAATCCCTACAATGGCAGTCAAGCATGGAAAAAAGGCTTAAAGAAGTGGGGAATTTCCATCCTTGGACATTTCTGAAACTTTTCTGGAAAAGCCTACCCAACCCAGTCTTACTTCTCAGTTAACTCTGCTTTGAACAGGGTCTTGGACCAGACAAGTTCCAGAGCTCATTATTCTATGACAGGGAAGTCTGGAGAGAGTTGATCTGTGTGTGCTTATTATAATATATTGCATATAACATTACATAAAAAATGCAGTATGTGTAAGAAAGTATACTAAGTAAATTGACAAATGCAAGATGAAATTCTGTTTTTCATGAAGGTACAGACATATTTCAGATTTTTGATATTTCTTTGTTATGAATTTTTTCCTTACCCTTAAGGCCTTGACTGCGTATAGATGTCATTGTGCAGTATGTGCAAGCAGGAAGTTGTAGTGTGTTAGTGTTTTGCCTGTCTTCCTCCATACACATACCTCAGGCTCTGAATCATGAAGAAAGACAATTTATATTGGCAGATCTGATGAGATTGTTCCACTTAACTGTTTGACCTACTGCTTCTGTAGTCAGGTAGGATGCTCAGGAAGAAATTCCTGCTCTCCTGCGGTGTACATCTTAGTGCTTTAAGGCCAACCAGTACGCCTAGACCAACAGACTGGACAGTTACGTGATTCATGAACTGGTTCACATGCTGCTCACTTGTCTTTGAGATGGGGCTGGAGTAGGATTAATTTACCTTGAATTAGTAAATTCAATAGATTTGCAGAATCTCTTTGTGCACTGCAAGACTCATCTACTACATCATAACATTTCTACGGGGATCAAGGCTAATATTTCCTACTTTCAGAAGCAAAATCTAAAGCTATGAGTATACATTAGTGTTGGTTCATATGCAATTCTGCATTATTAACTACACAAAGAAAATGGAATTAGCTGTATTATCCCTGCAGTCACTCTGAATTTGCCTGTAAAGCTATCCAAAGAATCTTTACCAAACCACCTGCTCATCAGAATTTCATAGTGGGGTGCTACTGCCAAGTATTTATCTTGATGTAGGTTGTATTTCTCAATAAATTCAATCCTGAGATCTACTAGTGAGCTTAAGCTTCCTGGTGGGAATTTTCGACCTGGGTTTTGTCCCAGGTTTCCAAGGTAGGTGAGAAGAATAATAAGCAAAAATGATAACTAGTTTTTCATACTTTCATCAGAAAAATACAAACTAAGTCAGATTTATAAACTTTCCCAGAAAAGACAAAACCTGTTTATATTTAGAAACAAGAACAAAACCCATTTCCAAACAGTTCTAGAAGTATTTTGTGTATATCAATGAACTGGAAGATATTAATGGTTGTTCACAAAGGGATAAAGGACTTCAGTACAAATAGTTCGATGCATTTTCTTTTAGTCCCAGTGACTGGATCCTGTATCTTGGTTAATTCAGGACCTGAGGTTTTGTTCATGGTTCCCCAGAAGGTTATATAGTTTGTGTGGCAACTGCATTTCCACCTTGTCCCAGACTGAAGATCTGTGATCAAAAGAGGGGCTTAAAATGTGTATTTGATTCAGTAGGATATGGGGAAATGTAAAAGAGCATTTCTTAGGGGTTTGGGGTTTTTTTCATTGTATGGAAAACAATCACTGCATAATGACTGAGGTTTCTTATTCATAGTCTAAATAATTATTGTATTAGTTTTGTAACTTTTGCACAAAGTTATATATGCCTAGATTAGGGATTTCAAAAAGCATAGCTCCACTGCAGCTCATAAAATAGAGTTTCTTCCCAAATGAAGATTACCATTATACTGGAGTCAAAATGAATTCTAATGCAAAGATTCATAAACAAGCATTAGCCAGAGCTGGTTAGTATTGCTGATACCTGAGGGCAAACTAGCCTTATGCCAGGAATTAGTATACCTACATTGAAATAAAGCAGTTCCAGAAATAATGGATATTACAAATCCAAAGTTGTGCTGTTTCTGGATCAGGTGCTGTGTATTTTGGGCCAGTGGCAGCAATGACTACAATAAAAATAAAGATATCAGCACAGTTCTATCTTCAAAAGGTCTCTACGTCTTTTAGTAAGTCTGTTGTTTGTGCCAGGATATTAGATCAGATCCACCATGTAAAATGGGTTTCACACCTGCCATTTAGTTGAACAAATTCTAGAAACCTAGCCCACGAAAGGGCGAGCCATGGATCACTGGCAGAAATAGGACAGGTGGCAGTTCTGACAGAGACTTCAGAAACTAGAGAAGATTACACAGAGTGTTAGGGCTTATGGCATGCTGAATTGCATACGGCTTTTAAGAATAAATTAGAGAATTTAATGTGGCTTCAAGGAATCAGATTGTTCTATACACACATACATATATTTTGACTTGGGTTATTTAGTTTATTTTAAAACTTGTATGAGAGAAACTTAGTGATTACACTGGGGCTGGGATGATTCCTGTACAGAAGACCATTCACTCACGTCAGCAGAGATTTATTTCACAATCCTGCGTGCAGCAAAATATCAGTGCCTGTTGATGAAATGCTAGCTGTGGAATCTGTGGGCTTAGTTGTTGGATATTCTTCTGATTAAAAAAAAAAAAAAAAGAGTGATGAAAGACGCTAGAGAACAAATTAATGTTTTTTACACTTGATTAACTGCTTAATATTCCTAATGTGCTCAAGGTACTGGAAACACTTGGAGGGTAAACACAGAGACAACTCAGGACCTGAAAGTGAAAGTCAGTGAGGCCAGATTTTAATTAAATTTAAATTAAAAAGAGAGAGGAAATTAAAGTGTCTATCACATTAAAAAAAGAAAACCTCAGTTGAAAACTAACAATCTAGATTTAAGGAGTATTCATGACCATCTGGGGCCAAAAATCATTTGATTCTTGTGCTAGTAAAAGAATCTGTAACCATATAAACATGTAGTTTAAAATTTAAAGTAATTTCAAAAGTTAAAGTCTTATGAGATTCTGTAACTTTACCCAAGTAAACTGTCAATATAGTCAGGCCAGAAACTCAGAGTGAAAGCCAATCAAATTAGTTTTCATTCTTAGCTATCCAGGAATCACTCTCCATCTCCATGATAAAAGCCATCTTCATTACAAACAGACATTGCCTTCCTCCTTCTGGTAGGCATAACACATTGTGGCAATACAACTATTACAGTTGATGAAACAAGACGCTGCTTTCAGGCACTTAAAACTGTAAAATAATTTCCTCTGGGCTGAGGTTTCTCACACTTCTTTTTTACTCAGAGATCATGCCCTTTTTTTGGAAATCTTCATAAAATCCCAATTGTGCAGATATCCAAACATGAAACACAGAATCAAGTATTTTTCCCAACTTAAAAATAAACAAACAAACAAATTAAATGCATTTTATTTGTGACTGAATGTGTATGTGTGTATATATATGCTTTTTCTTTTAAATTCTAAAGATATGCCAAAAATACTTCCCAGAATACCAGAATATCTTCATTAATCTGACGATCTCTAGCAGAGAATATACAAAACACTGCTATTTCTGTTTCTACATAAGCTATCAAAGTCTAGAGAAACCTCCAAATTCATATGAGGATAGAAAGCAAAACTGAGGAGATTTTCCTCTAAAACTCACCCCCCCTCATTTTGGCTATGCTACTTTTACCAGTAGCTCTGACCAGTTCTCATGATGCAACTATCTTTGTAACCCCAGACATGCCACTTGCTTCCCATTTGCCATATTCCTTGTTTCACTGCATTCATTGTTGCCAGCTATCATCATATTTCTAATAAAAGCTTGAGTGGTTATTTTTATTCAGGTTCCAGCTTCTGGAGACAGGTGATTTCTATGAAAGTTTTAACCATCATTTCTGAGTTTCTAGCCCTCACTAACACCTTGCACATACCAACTTTCCATAACAGAATAAATATAAAAAAGCTTTTTATTTATCTGTTGACAATTTCAGAATCATCTCAGACTGCTTATGGTTATGTGTCCTGGTTTTAGCTTAATTCAGAGTTCATTTTCTTTGTAGTAGCTGCTGCAGTGCTGTGTTTTGGACTTAGGATGAGAACAATGCTGATAACACCCTGATGTTTTTGTTGTTGCTCAGTAGTGTTTAGTCTAGTCAAGGACTTTTCAGCTCCCTATGCTCTGCCGGGTGCACAAGAAGCTGGGAGGGAGCGCAGGCAGGACAGCTGACCCAAACTGCTCAAAGGGCTATTCCATACCACCTGACGTCACGCTCAGTATAGAAACAGGGGGGAGCTGGCCGGGGGGCAGCGATCGCTGCTCGGGGACGGGCTGGGCATCGGTCGGCGGGTGGTGAGCAATTGCATTGTGCATCACTTGCTTTGTATAGTCTTTCATCATTATTATCATTATCATTATTATTATTATTTTCTCTTTCTCTGCTGTCCTATTAAACTGTCTTTATC
>VZTL01013204.1:315-13500 GCA_013400535.1 Scopus umbretta
ATGTACAGCTCTATTCACCTAACTGCACAGGAAGGCACAGTGCTCAGAGCTAGCCTGTAGACACCCGCAGGAAGAGGGACAGATGGATGAATCTGTAGGCATACGAATTTCATTGGACCTACAGTTACCTCAATCTTGGTTGCTTATGCATGCATATTGAAAAGTGGTCTCTGCCTCGTGTCCCTATTCCACCCAACTATAGGTCAAGCAAAATGTGATTATGCTTATCTTTCAGAAGTCAGATTTTGTTCACTGCAAAACTCCTCTGTTTAAAATCAACATTATCCTTAGACATCAAGCACAGAAAGAATGCTCTAATCTCAGTAAGTAAACAAACTATAAGGAAGAAAGTTTCAGCCCTCAAAAGCTAAGTTATTCTTCTAACAAAGATTACTCCTGGCATGTATAGGACCTGTATCCAAAAGACTAAGCATTTAGTATCACAAAAGTCTACTTTGTTCAACAGACGTAACCTACACCAGGTAGGCAAAACACTAATTCCAAACCTTTCAGATTTTTATGTATTTCACAGTTTTAGAATGTATTTTTCCTTGTCAGGTTATCACTTCAAACTTAAACACTGTGCAAATACCTAAACTTAGTATTATTTAATAACGTATCTCAAAAATGTTCCTACTTTAAAAAGTTAAAACAAAGTTGCTTGGAGCTCAGCAGCTAAGTACCTGGGAAAAAGGGCATACCAAAACATACAACCAACCATTAGCTGTTGTGCACTTCTGCAGGTACAGAGAACTTTTAGTTCATTAATTTAGATCTGTTGAATGATAAATTTATCCAATATTGAGAAATTAACCGGGAACCAAAAAGAGCACTAAAACTGTTTGGTGGTTTGTTTTGGTTTTTTTTCAGTGTATTAATAATTAAAAGCTTGAAGGAAGTTATAAACATGCAATTAATTCAGTAACTAAAGATAATACCACCTTTGTTGAATTGATGACTCTGAAGGGTTTTTTTTTTATAATAATGATACTTAGAATTTAACAAAATGTTGTAGAAAAGTGATGGTTTTGTACACCTTTAATTCCACTTTCCATCAAAATGCAGCTGGACATAATTGTGAATTAAAAAAACTTTAAAAAATCAGAAGGCATGATTCACTATTTTCACAATCAAAATACACAAAGAACTGTAATCAATGCACAGCAAGCTATACAATGCCTTTGAAATGATCACCAGTGATTAGAGACAGAAAGCATTCTCCTAGCTAGAGCTAACTATGCTAAACAAGAATATTTTCTTCTGAAAAAAATTACTGAAAAACAGAAACGTGAAACCAGATTAAAACTGATTGCTTAAATCAGACTGCCCAACTTTGCTGATTAAATAAATTAACTTTTCATTACCAGTTAAGTCATAGAAACAAAGGACCAGAAACAACTTCCTAAACCAGGAGCCCAGTTCTCAACTATCACTGACAAAACACATATAATCACTTAGAAACAGATTACAAACTTAGTCTTACAGCACCTGGGTATTTTGCCCCCATGATTCCTACTGGAAAAATGTTTCAGAATGATTTTTTTTTTCTGATTGTTTCAGCCCTTTTTATAGTTTTTCACATAAACATTTACATTGTCAAACCAATCCACCCATTCATGTCCTACCACTAACTTAACAGTTCTTCCTTCAAATCTCTCCATCCCCTTCCCCACTTACTTGGATTCAGAGAAAGCTACTGTATTTTCATTCATATCATTGCATGGTTAAACTCCTAACCTAGTTGTCCTTCTCTCAGTCTACTCCAGTTTGATTTTACCTTTCTTAAATTGCAGAGCACCAAAACTGTGTGCAGTATCCCAGATTATGTCTCAGCAGACCCCTATGCAGCAGGTTGCTCATTTCTGCAAGACCTGACCTGTGCCCACTATTTTTTCAGTTGCTTCATGTTGGCAGTTTAGAGATCCCACCATCACCCAAATCCACCCTCCAGTATTTTCAAGTTACATGTTCCCAGTTAGAGGAAAAGATATGCCGCCCAAGTACAACGTCACATACATAAACCTCCAATTTTTACTTTTAAATCTCACTTTGAAAAATTATTTCAGTTCCCAAGGTCGTTCAAGTCTTGTTGCATAAACTTCCTGCGTACTAATTAAACCTCTCAAAATTCATCAAGTTTCATCACCCTAATTTTAAAATTTGCCTAAGCAGATAAGATCTACTTCCCGTCTACAAAATCAGTTCTCTTATCAAAACCACCAGGTTAGCATGACACAATATGGAAAGCTCATTTTGCAGTTTAATATTTCTTACTGCTTTCCACCATCCATTAGAATTTCTTCTGAAGTTTTACCTATAGCTGAAGTTAGACTAACATATCTCTACGTTTTAGAACTAGATTCAAAATTTTTCACATTTTAAAAACATGAGCATTCTATCTGCTGTACTCAGGTATCTATTCTCAAATGGTGTTACCTCCTATTCAGAAGATTGCCTTAGAAAGTTGAAGGTAAGCATGAACTTCTGAGTGGGCTTTTCTAGAATCCTGCAATGGAATCACTGAATTAACTTTATTAAAATCTGCAATCTGTATTTATCATAGTTTTGGTAATTCCCAATTCCAAATTACCCTCTCCCTTAAAATTTCCCTTTTTTTTTTTTTAATCTTCCTGGGTTAAAAGTCACTGTCCTCATTTAAAGTTGGTTAGTTATATTTCGTCATGGTGAGCACAAAGCATTGAATAAATATCTGTGCTATTTCCTCTGAGACTTTTGCTACTATTCTTTGGAGTTGATTTTGAAACCATATATTCCAGCAAATCAATCTCAGATCATCCTTGATCTCTTTTTTCTTGGTACCAAGCAGCTGCAACTACTTTTTCCTTATTTTTCTATTTGCATGTTTCTATTGTCTGACTTAAAGTCCAAATCTGTCTGGGTTTTAACAATTCTCAGCTAAGATTCAATTTTTGATTGATAATGTGACATTCTTTTCTCAGTTCTTCCTGCTGTTTCTTGCAGGCTCTCTGTTTGTTCTTAGTGGCCTTTTTGAGATAAGTGTCTATGCATTCAGATCACATTCTTGATTTTTTCTGACATTTGAAAGATGCCAATAGTGCTGACATTCTTCATTAAAACAGATTCTCTCTGTATTCAAGTCAGAGCAACCCTGTTTAGCCAAATTTTCAAACTATTTCCTTCTGAAATCTGAAACTTTACTCCAGATCTATGAATTTTAGAACATACCTCTATGCAGGATTTTTCATTTTGCTGTATACGCATGTAAATTTGCATGATTAAAAGAGGCCTAGCTGTAGAAAACATCTAATATTTATTGTACATACAGTGCCAGCATACAAATTTCTTCTGCTTCTCTCAGATTTTGAGTTGTCAGACTTGATAATTCCTATCTTCAATGAGGCCAAACTGAGTTTCTACTTTAATTCTTGCAATCAAAAGATCTCCCTGCATCCTCCAACTTTGTAGCAAAGGTTACACACACCACTAAATAAAATTACGAAACTCCAATAATCCTAATAGGCTAGTTCCTTCTCTGGAAGAAATTAAGGTAGATGTCTACAACAGTTTCACAAAATTAATATTTTAAACAATATATGGACTGCACTCTTCAATACACAACTTTGTTTGAAAGCATGAGCCTGTTTCTACAGTAATGCCCAAAGGTTATTTGGATCTTCAGTGTGGACAACTTCCTAACCTGAGTATGTATCTCCAGTCATTCTCTTGTCTGGACATTTCTCAAATACATCCTACCTTTGAACATGCATGAGTTAATTACATTTTTTGCTCATGAGAAATTTTTCTCTACCTAATCTCTCATATTAGGACTTTTTCTTGTTCCCCTGAAAAGAACATCAAGTATTTCAAATGTATTTTATGGTTTCTTTGTGGGGGAAGAAAACAATGCAGAGATGATTACTCAGAGCAGGGTATCAGGTACAACAGAGGAGCCACAGAAGGTAAGTACCAGAGATATCAGAGTATGAGAAAAGGGATGTGTAACGGTATTCCACTATCAATTGCCACAAGTAAGTAAACACATCTATCAGTTAAGAATGAAAATTTTAAGACCTTAACTGAAATTTACTTCTGGGAAGACAGCTTTTCCTTTAACCTGGCAGCTTCCCAACTACTGTGTAAACCTAAGTCTTATTCTGCATTCTTCAGCAGTTAGCTGGTATTTTTAGAGACATACTGTTCAAAGTCTGTTCTGGGACACTCAGCATAAATCTGGGTTTAATTTTTAGTGAGCAAGTCTACTCTCCATCACTCCAAATAACAGAAAGTTAAGGTATCACATATAACAGAAAGATTTTGAATTATGTATGACATACTGGATATGGAGGTGTAACACCTAACTGCATGGAGTCAACACTACAAAGCCACTTGGGTTTTGCAACGTACTTTCCAGCGCTCGACTCCAACAAGAGTGATTAGCTGACATGCGGCACTGAATTTAAGCCGACTCTGCATGTGATAACTGCCCTCACCAAACCCTTCCAGAGCACAGACGGCACCGCACTAATACCTGCTGCAATCATCAGCATCTTCTAGTCCTACTGGCCCAATGAGCTCTGCAGTGACATGCAAAAGGAGCAGTAGTGAGACTATATTAAATATCTACAGAGACCCACAGGTCTTGTAGAGCTCCTCACTGATTCTTCCATGCTGTGTGTCAGTGGCCTGAGTTCTGGGAACATGGTGCAAAGTTTTCAAGGTTTATCTAACATTTCTGATCCACCATGGGTACAGTGCTTCATCTAATGAAAGCAACTGTTGGAAGCCATATGTTCACAAGCCTAGGCATTTGTATCTACACTCAGGTAATCTGCTCCCAAATAGCCAATGGCTGACAGCATGTCATGCTCTGTAGAAGTGGGCTTTGTATTATTTATGGGCTAATTTCTGCAGACTAGCATTAACAGAATTAGCTAGTGATCAAGTATCGAACAACCAGAACTTGTTTTCTGGTAAGAACCCACTATTTCCAAATCACAGTTTAGTTTCCAAATGCTGACAGAAGTCAACAACTTATTAGAGTTTTTATTTTTTTTTTCAGTACTGCAGTCTAAGCGCCTATATTAAAATGTTTAGTTTTTTCTAACCATGAAGCCTTTTAAAAATATTTAGATATACAGGTAAGCTGGCTAGCCAACCTTCACAAAGTATTTTCATCAGAACTCCAGAATAGGCAATGTCCACCAAAGCACCAAAGATTGAAAAGCATACAACGTAACAATACCCATTTTTCCATGTATTTTTTGTGTTTACTGTTGCAGAAAACATTTCCAAAAAGACAGATTTATACTTAGTAAAACAATATTAAAATTCCTATAGCTACAGAAATGAGTTTCAAGTTTGCAGTATGAACGCCAGTGATCTTGCAATGACAGTCAAGACAGTTAGGTATGAGTGTTAATTCCTGAAATTCAGAAGTGTGTCTACAACTAATCTCCTTGCTTAATGCCCGGTGGTGAGAGTACAGGAATTGAGGATGAGGCTAACCTTGTTCAAACAGGTGACTTGCACTGTTCAAGGAATGCTACACTTAAGTTTTTATTCCACTTTAGAATATCTCAAGGCAGAGTGAGAAGATTTTAGATTATTCAAAAGCCATGATGGAACTGCTATTGTACTGCTCTTAGTCACCACTCTTATGAGCCAAATAAGAGACACATTCTTCCTAAAGAGGAAACAAAATGTGTAGTTTGGGTAAAACTAGTTTCAGGTCGTGCAAAACAAGCGGCATATAAGAACCAGTATTGTTAATCACTCATTTGTATTTGATTCAGAGAATAATAACCATTGTAAACAGCTATTCCTCAATTTAACCACTAGCAGCAGTGAAAGTTAAATCCTTATAAACACCAACATATGCATCATCATTTATTGTTAGGGAACATGCAACACTAAGTAAGAAGGTCTAACCAATATAGTTTGGTTAATAATAAACCAATTAAGGTTTCAAAACCCAAGCTGTAACATTTTATGACCTACTAGGAAATATGTATTGTCTCCAAAGGAGCAATATCTAATATAGAAAGCTAATTAAAAAATCTAGTACTATGAAAAATGAAAATGTTCCATCAAAACCATCTTCCATTGACCCAACACCAACTGGTTAGGTTAATCCTTATTTACAAACTGTTTATGCAGAAAAGTTATTGCTTGAGTGTAGACACCCACATCTTCTGGGGCTCCCCCCCATCAGAGAATGTTAATCTGTTTTTAATGCAGTGATAGTCAATAGTTTGGCAGGATACAGCAGCAGCAGCTGCTAAAAAGAAGTGGTACAGATACCAAAGGAGCAGGGAAGGTGCAGAAAAGAAATGAACAGGTCTGGAGCAGAGGCAGTAGTACATGGCCAGAGACAGCAGGCTAAGGGCACTCCCCGGCATGGCCCCACTTGGCCTGGCTGGGTTTCCTTCCCCAAGATAAGCTTCCAGTAGCTACATGCCCTCTTCTGTCTTACTAGCAGCAGAAGACGTAGCGCGAACAGAGTCATCACCAGACAGTCCAAGGTGACCACGTAAGGGAACACCTCTGGTCTTAAGTCCATATTCACACAGCGGGGGGAGCATGAAAGGTTCCCGAGACAGCATGTCTTTCAGTTTCAACCATGGGTGAGTGCTTCCACAAATGAGGTCCTAGCTTCAGAAAAATAAGAGTTGGAGACTGACTTGCTATTCAAAAGGATTGGTATTACACACTGTATCATGATACTCTGTGTGGTATCCATACTGTAGAAGTCTCATACTGTGACCCCTTTCAGTACCCATCAGCTATTTTCAAGCTTTAGAATTTAATTTCTGATTCAAAAATAGTCATAATACAAATTAGTGGTGGTGAACTTCAGAGCCAAATCAGGAGGGGAAAAAAAATAGAGCACAACTGAAGAACAACCTAATTTTGGGAAGAAGTAAATAAACACTCAAAAAGTAAGAATTAGATTAAGTACAAACACCCATTTTCCTTCACTCTAATCTCCAATTCTCTTCATTTTGCAATTGCCCCCACCTTAAAAATGGTGACACAAAAGAAAAGAGGATAATCTCAGGCAGACAAGTTACAATGGATGTATCCTTTCTAACGATGAGAGGCAATTATTTTACTTGCCTGAAAATGCCATAAGCCAGTGTTTAGGCACTACAGGTTTGCATGGGAGGCAGTGCTGCAAGGAAGAGAACTCAATGCACTAAATATTAACATTAAAGAAAGATGATGATCATTAACGCAGTTAACTATCTCAAGTTTTGAGCAAAATTTTCCAGTTATGTATCTTTACTACAGGGTCCTTTTTTTTATTAATAAATGATACTTTTCAAAGCTAGTTGATATTTAAACGCTACTATATTAACAAGTTTTCTTGAATACATGCATGAAGAACTAACGATTGTGTCAAGCATTAGCAACACTTTACTGATATTGCCAACCGATTTAAACAGGAACTTCCATTTTTCACTGTGTGAAAAAAACCTATTACCTTCTTCAGATAAAGATAATTACTCAACTGATGCGAAGTCTCATAAAAAGAAGTATTTCAAATATTCACTTAAACTGAAACATTGAGGAGCATATACTTTATTTCATATACTTTATTTCCAATAGGTTTTGCATTGTTACAACTATTGCTTTCAAGTCCAGGTTGAACTGAAATT
Source organism: Scopus umbretta (assembly GCA_013400535.1). Lineage (NCBI taxonomy): Eukaryota > Metazoa > Chordata > Aves > Pelecaniformes > Scopidae > Scopus > Scopus umbretta. Next base: position 7,956 of record VZTL01013204.1, read on the forward strand.
TCAGAATTACTGCATCAGGTTTGTTTTTTTTCATGATGATATCTAGAGCAGTAGCATAAACTCTGTTTTAAAAATAACTAGCTTTCCACTGTGAATTTTAGCAATATAGCAAAGCTCAACAACTCATCATGTGTCAGTCTATACTTGGCAAACACTGACTTTTTTTTTTTTGTAAGATTCTGAGATACAGTCCCTTGATCTACCCTCTCTGCATTTTAAGATACATTTTAAGAACCTCCATTCACCCCACCACTGTGGGAAAGGACAAAAACCAAGAGTTATGAATTTCAGTATTAGCTACTGTTTAACTATGCATGGATGTTGGCAAGTAACTTCAGTTTGGCCATATGTTAACATGCTAATACTTGCTTACATCCAAAGAATAAGAATTAAAGGTCACATATTTAAAATAGATATATACATATACTTTAGAAGTTATTTTTTTCCATGGGGCAAGGGGGTGATTTCTTAACAGCTAATGCCTTGCTACAGTATCATTCAAGTTCAATGAAGAAAATACCTTTCAATTTTTCTTCCCTGCAGTTGTTTTAACACCTGGAAGAAGTACAATTAATTTGCCTTATGAAACATATTTATTAAGGACATCTAATATACTATTCTGATTTAAAGTCATGTTAAAACATGTAACTAAAAAGCCTTTGAGTTCAAGGCAACTGGTTCAAATTTAGCCAGTATCTTTTATTTCACCATATTATATTCCAATGAAAGCTATTTTGGGAAGAGAGAGAGGGACAAAGCTGGAGCAAAACTGTTTTGGCCATACAATTATGGGAATACTGCTATTATTCAGGCATCAGGAAATAGGAAGCGTCACAAGAATTACTTCCTTACCTACATTTGTTAGAAATAAAGGAAAAGATCTTCTTGATCTCTGGGATAAATGCTTATGATGCCAAAATATCGGATGGCTTGAATCCAGGATATTAAAATAGTTCTGCCTTTTGAAGTCTGAATTTTGGTTTTTTAAATACTGATCTCCCTTACAAGTCTAGAGATCAGCAATACTGTCTGTCTTACGCCACTCCTCACTCCACTAGCCTTTCATCTACTAGCATAACAACAGATATACATACTTATTACTCCGAACTGGGTTATGCAGTTGTTTTACATCTTTTTTAATTCCTTTCTCCTACTAACCTTGGCAACGCTTCAGGAGTTATTTGGGAAATAGAAGATATCGGGAACCTTAACAGGCAAATTGATTACAATATTTTTCAGATGTCCTTAAAACCAACCTTTGCCTCCAAAATTTGATATGTAAAACAGTCCGTACTATGAACTATGTAAGTGGAAGTTAAAAAGAAATATGAAGCATAATATTACAGTGCCACCAGAGTTAACACTAAGCAAATCAAAGTATTTTATGAAAGCAACACTGAGCTTGAATCATACAGAAGTCATTTACACCCTCCTTGTATACAAAACATTGCATACCATGTGAAGAAACAAACTAAACCGGAAACCCACTCTCCTGTCTATACAAGCTACTTTACATAATAACAGAAACTACTGATTTTATCCAGATAAGGCAAGAAAGAAAATAACTCGCCTTTTTTTCTGTAAAACACGAGTCATCACAAGCAAGTAATACATTTTGTTTGACCTCAGCAAGGGATTTTTTTAATTATTATTATTGGAACGTCCTTTGTCATAAATATCACAGCTTCACATTTGGATGACGTTACATTTATGCGATCAGAGATGTATCAGATATATTCCCTCCAAGACAACCATGTGTTGTTACATTCAACCAGACACTTTTTGCATTGCCAACACTCCAAAACATGAATACAGGCTATAAAAACCTATATACTAGGAAGGAATAAACATGTTTAAGAAAAGAGGAAAGGAGTAGGCTCACACATTGCAGGTTTATCCTACAACATCAGAAGTTTCTTCCCCCTCTTTTTTTCCTTTTTTAGCACCTTGAAATTAGTACACAGCATTCATGATTTCTCATCCATTCAGTATCAATACTAACCAAATATAAACACTGGCATCAATGGTTTCCCAAGAACTACAAATCCCCAAATTTGCTTAAAGCAAATACCATCAAATTCTTAAAAGTCTCGGTTCTAAACACGCAGGGTTTTGCTGCAGAACAAAAACATTTATGGCATCCTAGAGAGAAGGGAGAGAAAAGATGATGATGGGAGAAGAAACAGAGCATGCTGCTTTCATTCATGTAGTAGTGATGTCAACGCCTGCAATGGTAGTTGCTCTGACCTGTAGAGGCTCAAAGCTGGAGTGTTTTCACAGAAATCGCTTTTACAAAAGCAACCTCTGGCAAACCACTAAAATATCCACAAGAAAATAGCTTTGTAGGATAGCCAATTCAAGGAATCTATACTGGAAAAGGCTGAAAGGAGGCAGGGAGGGGGCAGGTGTCTTAGGAAGAGAAAAACATCTACCCATTAGAATCATAAGCAGTCTCCAGCACAAGCATATCCGTGAAACAATCCAAGTCAGACTGCAGAGCCAAAGACAAACAGATCCCCTGCACTGGTGAGGAAAACAACAGGATTATACCTCAAGCCTAAGCTCACATTTTACAGCAGTGGGAAACTGTTTTGAAAAATTGACAAAAAAAACTTAATCAAGTTGCTTCCCCAAGACTTGCATACTGATAACAACTATAAATAGCTAGAGTAGCACATTGTTTAACAAGCCACAGCAAGATGGTCCATGTTTGAAAACAGAACATTTTTTTTTCTTCAAGCCCTCCATTATTACTGCAGCAGTCCTCCAGTTCAGCAATCAATTTTCTATATACTACTATCACCATATAGACTACAAACATCATTTTCAGGATCCACATACATCATGTATTAAAATGCTGAGAAGCAGGGAAACAAAGACAAAATCCTGCCCCATGGCATGCAACTGTATTCCAAATTGTGTAAAACAGCTCTAGGTTGGGGGGGAGGGGGGGGGGGGAGGGGGGGGGTGGGGGGGGGAGGGGGGAAGGGTGAGGNGAAGGGTGTGTGTGTAACCTTTTTTCATTTGTGGGGCCGAAGAAATAGGGTATCTTATTACCCTCGCCTGCTAGAAAATGGTGCCTGTATTTCGGTAAAATAAAGCTGTTGACGTGTGCAATTGTGGTCATTATTAGGGCGATCACGTTGTTTTCATTCATTCATTCAGGATTTGCTAGAGGATGTCAGCTTCTGCAGCAGCAGCTGGCTTGACCTGGAGGAGGGGGAACAAATTCCTCGCAGCGCATACAGATTACAGGGTGCATTTCTCGATGGACCATTTATGATTTTATACATTGCACTCATTAAACCGAATCAAGCCATGTATGCTGCTAACGCAGTTTCACTGTGAGGCAAGCTCAAACAAGTTTAATGACGGAAAAGTCATTCAGTACTAATTTATAGTCTGATTTATTAAATCTAAAATAGCCCACAGATGAAGATGACTGAAACCACTTTCTAAAATTAAAATTTCCCTTCCAACAAAAAATTTGTACGTAATAAAGAAATACTTCACAGCTTTGCAGTATTCTTCCTTGCTTGCAGGTAACTGCCCACATTCCTCCCTCTTCAATACACCTTAAGCGTAGACCTTTATACACTGCACCACTACAATGTTTTCCTCTAGGTTCCCATAATTAAATAATTTACAGTATTCATCATCAGCACCATCACTATTCATATGCACCAATTTGTTTTGTTTTGCCTAGTTTCCCATTAGCATTTTCCAACAGTTAAAGGAGGAAAAAAAATGAAACCTACATTTAGTATTTCATACAGTGGGGAAAAAAAAAATGATCTTCAAAATTTTAAATAGGACTCGAATGAACCAAACCACTGAAGTCCAATTCCATTTTCAAGCATGCAAAACCTCCTGCATAAACAGATGATCTTTTTGAAAAATAAGTTATGAAGTATCTTTGTTCAGATTATAATACAACAAATGCGGTCATCTGCATAAGCACAAATACTGTATAAGGTAAATTAACTCCATGCATAACTGGCAGTGACATTTTGCTCGTTTGCAAAATGCTGCCCATGTCCTAGGAGCATCCCGATGACAGAGATTTGCTGAAGTTACAAATACTACAGATTGTAAGGTTTTACTACACATTGAAACTGAAGGGGGTGGGGAGAAGGTAACAGATTCCACTGCTACAAAACATGCTGGCGACCAACACAGACCACAATTTGCCACAGAAATGAAACACAGTAAGACTTAAGGAAGGGACAGAACAAGCGAGGGGTATTGAACCACATACGACGTTCCCAGAAAGAGATGATGTGTGATACCTGATAGCTACAGCAGGACAACATAAAAAGTGCATTTAGTCTGATTCATTCAACTGCTAAAGTGATGGGGGAAGGGGGGGAGGTAAGATGGCCACTGCCACTTTAACACATCCAGTAATTTAACAGACAGCCTGACGCAGGTTAAGTTGGACTTGCTGGCAATCAATTTTACATTTTAAACTTTACAGGCCTATTTTGGCTACGCTGGGGTTTGGGGTGGTTTTTTTTTTTAAAGTCTCAAGGATTCGGCATTAAATATCACAAGGAGGCAGACTGTGTTATTTTGATTTTAAGCATCTCAATATGGGAATTTCCTTTCTGTTTTGGAGTCTGTGCTTGAAAACATGACACATTTCAACCCAAGAGGTTATAACAACGCAAGCCTTCTCAAGAAACCGAGCTCTGCAGAAAGGAAGAGCGTTTGAGGCTCGGTTTTAACACACACTTAAGAATGGGGCTGTGACACCCCAGATATAAATCTAACCCATTACCAACCCCTACTAAATAATTACACCTGTAGACAGGGAAGCGAGTTAATTTTAGACTCGTCCCTCGATCGCACCCATCCACCTCCGGAGCAAAGGCAGGAGGGAGCAGGAGCCCCGCCGCTGGAGCTCTTGGCTGCTCCCCTCCGCGGAGGGGCCGGGCAGGGCCGGGCCGAGGGGAGCCGCCGGCGGCCCCCGAGGGCGGCGGGGCTCGGCCCCGCTCCGCTCCGCCGGGGAGGCGCTTCCTCCCGAGGCCGGCGCTGGCAGGCGGTGCGGGGGGGAGGACGGGGCTGTTTTTCCCAAGCCGGATCGCCGCCTCACCCGAGGAGGAGGAGGATTGCGGTGAAAGGCTCGCCTCCCCGGGAAGGGGGGCGGCGGGACGAGGCGCCTTCCCCCGCTCGGTTGCTGCCCTGGCGGGGCAATCCGCGGCACGGCACCTGCCCCGCTCCCTAGGGGCGGGCGTGAGCGTTTCAGGGCTCACCCTCACCTCCCCCCCGGCCGCTCTCCGAGACGCCCAGCGGGGCTGCTCCCGCCCGGCCGGGCCGGCAGCCCTCCGGGCTCACAGCCCCACTGGCCCGCGGGGAGGGCAGGGCGCACCCCCCCCACCGGGGAGCTGGGGAGGGGGCGCCGGAGGTGCCCGGAGGCAGGGCGGCCCCGGCCCGGCCAGCACCCCCGAGGGGCAGGGAAGCAGGACGCCGGCTTTTTGCCGGTGCTTTACCTCTGTACACCGGGGAGCTGGGGCTCCGTCTCTCAGGTGAGCTGCTCCTCCTG
>VZTL01013204.1:14011-40224 GCA_013400535.1 Scopus umbretta
GCAGGGCTGCCCGCGGGGCTCGGGCGCTGTGGGTCTGCGGCCGCCCTGCGGAGGCGGCGGGCCTGTGCGGGAGAAGAGGAGCGATCGCACGGCCCGGTCCTTTGGCGCTCGGTGGCGGCCTGGCGGCCCAGGGCCGCTGCGCTCGTCAAGCTTTTCCCTCAGAGCAACGGGCGATTGCTCCCCGCAAAGCTGCCTCCGCCCGGGCCGCCCAGCGCGGGGGTGGGCGAGCGGCCGGTAAAGATGGCCTCCTTCTCTGGCTCCCTGTCGCCCGCCGGCAAGGCCGGGCGCGGGGTTTGCCCGGGCGGGGGCGGCCCAGGGGCCGCTGCGGTGGGATGCCCCAGCCCGCGGGGCTGTGTAAATCGGGAGTACGGGGCTGTATTGGCAATCGGTGACAAAGGAGAACGGCAGCCCCCGGGGGGCCTCTTCGGTAAGGTACCAAGATTCGCTCTTGGAGTTTAAAGTTGACTGTACAAAGATGCAGATGTAACGCTAACTAAAGAGAGTGGGTGCTCTGAGCCAAGTCGTGCGTTACCCCTCATCCCAGAAGATTCTAACTGTAACCCACTTCCTCAGCTCCCATGCGGGGAAGGCTCAGAAACAGAGACAAAGTCACCTGCGATGAAGTTTATTCACATCCATCATACCTGACTGTCAAGCCTTTACAATAATTTTAGTCTTGCTAAAAGATCAAGATGTTGTTCAAATTCTAATTAAGTGTCATTTCATCATTTCCTGTAAGTGTATATGGCCTGTATATGATTTTTTCCTAATGTATGTCCAAAAACATGCTTCAGAGGATGTCAACAGGGAAGTAAGTTTTACAGTGATGCTAAGAGTGCTTTTGTTCCACAAGACAGAGCTCCTGCTAGATGAATGGATAACACAAGACAACGGGACAGAAAAAAACCAAAGATTAAGATGAGTACCTTAATAGCTAAGAAAATAAATGGCTATAAGATCAGAAAGATAAGTTGAGCTGAGTCCATCAAGAGAGCAGTGTTTATGTTGGATCTGATGCGAATAGGATGCTAATGGAGGTGAAGGAAAAATGCAGTGAGTCTTGCTTTGTGGAGGAAGCCAGCTGAAGTGTGGTGGCCTCTCAGATTCAAAGTGCAGGCTTTAAGAGAACAAAAAGGACACAGAATATAGATGGAAGTAGAATGGCTGTTGTTTAACAAGCTATATTCCACTATATAAGGTACTGTCTTCAAGTCAATTGGTAATCGGGCAAAAGTGTCACAGAATTAACTAGATCCCTTGTACTCTTTTTGATCACATGATAAATGGTCATAATTGTTTTGTAGCACACTGCAGGTTACTACACTTACTCTTTACTTTTGAAGCTGTCCATACCTCTCCTTATCCCCTGATAGCCCACGAACCGGTCAATAGTCCCAATGAGAAACTGTATTCTAGGAAAATGCATCTATTCATGGGCTGTTAACGAGACTTTGTTTGCACTAGCACCATGTGATGCAGTCACTGCGGTTATGTTACAGAAAGGGTTGGAATAATACACCTCACATCCACATGAACATGTGCTCAGGCAACAAAGCCACTTGTATAAATTAATTTTGAGAAAAATCAGCAGCCATGTATTTTTCCATTAGTCCAGTCTTTTTTTTTCTGCTAGTGTGAGCCAAATTTGTTTGTATAACTGTGGTGTAGAGACTTTTCCCCCAAGAGTTTTGCACTGTGTTTAATCACAGCTTATGAAGTCTATCTAGTTTATTTTTCCTGCTTCACTGCACTGGGATCAAAATGGCTGGAAAGCATTCACCTGTAGAAGTAGTCTGCCCACGGTAGTGTCAGTAGTGTTTTAAACAGTAAGCACATTTTCCTGTATCTGTAACTTTGTCAGATAACATTGCTGATACAGTAATGTCTTATAGACTGAAAATCGTTTGGTGTCAGCTGAGAGAGAAGGTGCATCTTTGGCTAGGACAACAGCTGATACGTCACAGCTTCACAGCCGGTGCTCAGAGTTCTATCAGATTAAAGTAAAGATGAACTAGTATAACTCTTGAATTTAGCTGTTTAGATACTATTCTGCAGTCCCTGCAAATAATTCCATCAGGTTCTTCCCCATCAAAACAAGTGAGATATTTGAATAGGAAGAATAGATGCATAAAGACAAGGGAACCCCATGACACAAAGAAAACTCCACAAGTCCCCAGACAAAAACAGCCCCCCGATCCGTAGGACATGGCAGTGTAAAATACCAGTAGCAAGTCTTCCTTTCCAAACAAACTGAGGACCATGCTTGTAACCTTACAGTCCAAAGTGAACCAACACATCACGTGCATATAACCTTCAAAGCAAGCATAGAAGAAAAAGTCCACTGGGGCCATTTCCAGTCAAACTGTTACCAGACAGATCAACAGCTGTACAGGTGAGACTCCGCTCCCCAGAAGTTATTTCCATCTTCATCCCTCTCTTAACTAGAATTAGCATACAGAGTACAACACCACCACACCATGTGCCCAGGAAACAGTGATTTTTGAAGAGATGAAGAAAGTATTCTTCCTTATTTTAAAGTGGTAGCCAACTGCTGAATTTTTCATTATGCTTTTGGTCTAGGTTTCAGAGTACTTCCCTCAGGGAATACCATTGCCCTGTAATATTCAGCAGAAGATATAACAGGGAAAGTGAAGCAAAACCTGAGCTCCTATCATAATCTTCATATCTTTCAAAAACCCATGTTTGCCTTAAATACCTTGAGCTAACTTTTCAAAAGCCACACAAGAGGCATTTCTTGCCTCTCATTTCCATTTTAAGAAACTAGCTTGTCAGATAGCATGTGCTTAAGGGAGTTTACACTGGAGGGAACGGATGTTTCTGAAACATAAATCCTTTTGGAGACACGGGCATCCTTAGCACAACTTCTGGGAGAGGCATCCTGAAAGCAGTGGAAATTATACATCACAGCAAGAGCATGGGAGCAGGGGAATGAACTCAAGCAGTGTTCAAGCAGAAGAGATGTGGGGCAACAACACTTGCCTGTTGTTGCCCCACATCTCTTCTGTCAGTTACTAATGGGTTCATCTCTCAGGGGCAGAAGCAGGTTTACTTGAGTGCCATAAGCCGTGGAAATGAAGCAGGTTTAGGTAGTCGCTAGACCTGGTGCAATCCAAATCCTTAGCTTGTTCCTACTTGAAGGTTTTAGAGAGGAAAAACTCTTCAAATCTGGACATACCTTTTGTTTCTAGGCACTTACCTGGGTCATCAATAATGGTAAGGCCATCAGTATTCTGCTCCCAGTGTATCTACCTGCTTGTTTCATTCTTTTTATTTCTCTCTTATCTCCCTCTGTCTGTTTTTTTTTGCTGCCCTTTGCCCATTCCACTTAGAAAAAAGTCCTTTGTGACTGTCTCCAAGGTTTTCATGCTGCACCTAACACAAAATAGTAATGAGAAAGGGTGCATTTATCTTCACATATCTTCGGATCCATTCCCTGTATTTCACTTATTTGTAATGAATATACAATTGGGAATATTAAATTTGGTAAGAGATAAATAACAAGATGAAGTGCTTACATCTCAGTAACATTCTGGAAGAGACAACCAGAAAGCATTAGCTGCAGCCGAAGACAAGAACAAGCCCAAACAACCCAAGGTGCAGCTCTCAAATGATAAAACTGGGACTAAAATAAGCTTGCCACTGTGCACTTGCAGATCAGCTGAGCATTCTCTGCCTGTAGGCTTCTCGGGACTTACCTTGCAGTTGTGCCCTTGAATTCTCCAGGGCTGCTGACACAAAGTCGTCCCTATCGCTGGTTTTGCTGACACTCACCAGGGAAGAGGTTGGAGTTGAGAAGGCTGGGTGAAATGCAGAGGAGTGAGAAATGGGATGACATTTTAAAAAAATTATAAAAAAGAAGGGAAATATTTAGGAATAGGGTAGGAGGGCCAGGATTCAGGCACAGAGAATAAAGAACAGGAGCCAAAAAGGGGCAGGTAGAGGCAGGCAATACTTCTGTCTCCCCATTCAGTGCCACTTACAGCATTTCCAACTCATGATGACTTTCAAGTCTCTACATGCTCAAGTTATCTTCCAACAACAAAAGGAAACCCACTGCTGAGGACTTACCTTCACATTGCTGAAGGTCAAACATGTGGTCAAGTGTTAGATTTCGTTTCCTCATGTCTTTGTTTTCCTGGAGACAAGGAAAAGGCATTACGTAAAGGAATGTTAGACCTGTGGAGTCAAACACTATTTACACCGTCAGATTAGTATTTATGAATACTCACAAACTAGAATATTGCAGAATTAAGTTTAGCATCACATTGCAGCAAAAAAGTATTATAGTGCGGCCCTTCTAGTCAAATGCCACTTGTTAACTGTATTTCATTCAGTGCACAGGATTGTCACTATTAGTAAGGACTGCATAATGAACAAGCCAGGAAACTACAGAATAAGAACCATAAGATTTTCCCTTAAGAAAATTGAATACCATTTTGGATAATTGTCTTTTTTTTTCCTGTCTGCCAGAAGCTTTTTTGTGATACTGAATAACTCACTTAAACCAGAACCTGCCCATTAACCATTACTTTTGTTATAAAAAATCTTATCTCATCTGGAACCAGACCTGCTGCTACATCCTCTTCTCTCCTTCAGGAAAATAGGCCAACCACTTGGGACTTTTGAATTATGTATTCCTTAGGCATCTGGTTCAACATAAAGGCGAACATTCAACTCAGCTAAAATCACCAGCCCTTCTTCTTTCCAGGCTCCTCATTCAGTCTGAAGTTTTTCTTTCTATGCATTGGTACAGGTAATTCCATTCAACACTTTCCTTTAGCTAACAAGTCAACCGTGTCAGACCGTACCCCGTGAGAACCTGAGTTTTCTCCAGCCTGCAACCCTGCCCTACGTTACTGTTTCGAGTTTAGTCACTTGACTCAATCACCATCTCCTTCTCCATTTCCCAGTTCATCATCTGGGAAAAAAAATCCAATTGGCACAGCTGGCACTAAGCCCAAGCCCTTTCACAGGAGCAGTTGAGGGCTTTTGCAGGTTTGTTTTCTCTTTATTCCATTTTGAGGCGATCAGTATGAGAACACTTGAGGCCAAATTTGTGGGGCTGCTGAACACCAAAGTGAAGCTGGTTGATGTGGTGCATTAAATAAATGAAACAGTGTAAAACGCTAAAGTATTCTGATAACCTGAGGTGTCAAAAAGTAATGGGCACTTCTAGCTTTTTTTACCTACATTTCTCTTGCCGGTGTCTTATCTGTAAAATATCAGTAATAATAGCTAAGTAATGCAACACTTCATTTTGCAAGGACATCATAAAAATAGTTCTTCACGTTTATAAAACACCCTCATTCTACATAAAAACATTTATGAGGAAACATATTATGTTTTCAGGGTACCTTAGGTATTCTATATTAAGTATGTAGAGCAACAGTACCTTGAATGGAAAAGGCAGAAACAGTAAGCAAATACCAGTAGCAATTTGAATATATTTATATTGTTACATTTATTACTAATCATACCAGATATCATAAATGAAAGGAAAGGCACCATTTCATGTGAGCAGTTACCTTGCTAAGGAGATTAGGAAAGCACAAATGTGCTGTATAGTACTTTGATTTATATGGCATTTTACTTTTTAAATGAGCAGCATCCCCTTAACGAGGTAGATTTGAAGCCATTATGATCCATTAAAGCAGTTATAAGTGTCTGATAGTAGAGTCCCTGACATCTTTCCATTAGATTTTTTTGATTTTTTTGATTTGGTCTATAGCTGGTTTTTTTGTAGTTCTTTTTGAACTGCATTAACCATGAATGCCCCTACTGGTGCCCTAGCTGTCGGATTTGTGTTGGTGTTAATAAGGGTACATTTTGACAATACTGATGTAAAAGGCAAACCCGCGGGCTTGGCAACACCAACCTCTGTTTCAGAGAGTCCTTCTCTGGATTTCTTCTACCTGCCTGTTTAACCTACTTCACTTTTTCTCACAAATAAAGCCTTGTTCACCACCATCTTTCTTCCTGGGCACAACAAACAGCACCAAATTTTACTTAGAGCTTGTCACCACTATTCCTTTACCAGCCAAATGGGATGCTGTTGAATGACACAGTGGAGTCCACAACCACTACTGGGAAGTAAACACGCTGTCTCTACATCTTCAAAGCAGGAGAATATTCTCTTGTTAAATAGATTTTTCAGCCTGATAAGAAGAATAAGAATAAAATGTATGAGCGCGCCACATTGTTTAAAGAATTTTAGGATTTGCTACTCTGTAAGTGACATACTTTTAACAAGATGTTCCATTTTGAGAGCTTCTGTGCATACAACAGGTTATGGGGCCAGAGCAGAGTCACAGCATTGAGACAAAATGCTGGAAATAATTATTATTTCCAGGCAGGTAATATATTTGCCTGTAGAACAAATATTTACTTGTAAATGTGTTTTGTTGGTGTGACAACTATAAAACAGGCTTTAACAGTTCACCTAATGCTAATTTACATACAATAAAAGTGCATTTACATAACACTGAAGAACAAACCTGTAAAAACAAGGAAGTGTGCAGTTAGCTTAAAAGTGTACCGTTGAGGTGGCATGGTAGTTAAGTGAAATATATGATGCATTTCTGGTTTAACTGCATGTTTCCGTGGGTTTGTGGGTTCATGTCATGGCCTTAATTGCATTTAAAAGCAGGTTTGGGGATGTGAATTTCCTTTGTAGCTTTTACATCCCAAACTAAAATAGAATGCAAGACTTAGGCATCATTTAAAGAGAGACAAAGGAAAAGGGAACTGCTAGTAGGTCTCAGCAGCTGGGATAATCTCCCATGGGGAGAGGTGGAAACCTTATTCCATGAGTCATTTAATACCAAATATACAGAGCACTGGAGAATAAATTGTAAGGCATGATTTTTTGTTGTCATTGTTCACTGACAGAGGGAGGGCTACTTGACTTAATGGAGCTTTTCCTTTTTTAAGTTCTGTAGTAGTAGAAGGCATGGGCAATGTTATGGATACAGTTTTTCTTTGTTTCTCATTATCATTTTGGTTCTTGCTGTAATGGCACTATAGTAAAGGCATGAGTAACTTTAGACCCTGCACTGTGAAGTAAAACTTTATTTGCAAGATGGAACCCTCAAGAGTTGCTGAAATCCGGGTTCCTCTTAGAAAGTGGCCATCACTGGTGTAGTTACATAGTGTTTTAATTACAGTTCCATGAAAGATTTTGCATGACCAACTGCAGGTCCTGCTATTAAATGTACACTTTAGTGATAAAGCTCTGAGGAAGGCAGCTGACTAAGCTGTGTATGCTGGCACGGCATGCTCTTGGTCTCCAGTGGAATCCAGGAGACTGATAGAAGGCAACAAATAACCCCTTTGCATTGGTACAGTAGGAACATGTCTGTAATCAAACATAATTATGGAATCAGTACCAGTCAGAGCTGTTATAGTCTTGCTTGTAAGCAAGAACAGCATTATTGCAACATTTATTACTCTCAAGAGTAATCTGAGATTTATGGGTCTTTGGAAAGAAAAGCATTATTTGGCAAATCTATCTATATGTGTTATTTGCCCAGAAAGAGAGTTCTTTCTTTGAGAGATCAGGACAGTTCCAGTAAAGTACCTCTTCAGATTCTTCATAGTCTTAAATGACAAAAAGCCCAGACATTACTTGAAGAAATTCTTTCCAAGTTTTTCATGTGCAAACTTGGACTGACCAGCCAGGTAGATGTGGGCACACATAATTTCCCTGATGCTTGAGAGGTTATGTAACCACTCCTGATTGAGATATAACTACCACATTCAAATAAACAGCTGAAATCAGTGTCATCATGCAGAAATTGAAATCTTTGATGTAATTGTTCAGTTATTATAAGGCCAGGATGAAATGTCTCAAGGGGAAGACCTTCTCCTACAGTACTGAGTTACAGGTTTGGCTCTTCCACAGACAGTGTATCTCTGTTACGTGAGAGGGAATGTTAAACAGAAAGTGTATTTGGAAAAAGAATGATGTGTGAGATTAACTCATTGTAAGAAGTATAGAGAAAGGGAGAAAGAAGTGCAGTTGATCATGCAAGGGTAGAAGCAGTTGTACCGCTTCATTTTGGAAAGGAGAAGAGGGGAAGAAAGAATCTTTTTGTGAGTCCTTAGCTCACAAGGGGACAGAAGACAGCTCTGAATTCAGAAGTGGATGTGGATGGGAAAGCAATGGAAGAAGAAAAAGCTTGTTACCTTACCTCAAAAGGTTTGGAAGCCAATTAATAAAACTACCTCAAAGCTTCCCAAGGAAATCGTGTGTTTTGATGTACAAGCTACAAAGCTGATCTGTAGAGTTGATCGGGAGGGCACAAGAGCTGACACAGACTACTCCCCATACCAAGCCTCTGAGGTTAGGAGATTCAGCTCCTCTGTTTGTGTATATGGCGGCAGTTCTACCAAATACTTCCCAGATACAGCAGCTTTATCAGTGAGAAGGATCTAGGCTGCCATGCAAAGATAATCCTCCCAGTAGTGTGTCAGGCTTGAGGAAGGGTGTGATCATGATTCCAGAGGAGTGTAATGTGAACCTGTGCCTCCTGTTCAGCCGAGTGGTGGCTAGATCAAGGAGACTTCTGCTCTTTGCTCACTCCCTCTTTCTTTTTTTCTCTTTCTTTCTTTTTTCTTCCTTTCTTTCAGCAAACAACTTATCTTCATATTAACTTCTTCTATCATGTACATTTAAGATGTCCAAAGTGTGAACCGATGCCCCAAGACACAGTGGTCCTTGGAAATGGATCTCCAACTAGACCATCAGCAAAGTACTAGGTAGATGGGAGTTTCCCATCTTGGGGTGCTTGGATGGCTGCTGGCTCTGATAAGCATCTTACAATGCCAGGTTTTCTCTGAAGGACAGCCTAGTGGAGTCGCACTGGACTGAACTGGCTCTGCTAAGCCTGGTGTTTCAAGGCTTCTCACAGCCTGGGACACACAAAGCTCCGGTCCCCATGTAAGGGTGACATGGCACTTCCACACCTTTGCTTGAATGGGTCTTAAAGGTGGATGTTGCCTGTTCTGTCACTTCAGGGAAGCAGGCCCTTGTCTAATGAAATCAAGTGTCTGATCCCCCAGGTCTCCTGAACTCCTGCATTTTTTTCACAGGAAGGAAAAGCACATCAAACACCAGACAGGAGAATGGCAATCCTCTAACCACATAAGGCTGTGCTTATTTATGGGTCATAATCCAGAAACAAAATATTCATGTTTGTGTGGGATTTTGTTCTGGTCTTGCAGGTCCAGTAGCAATAATGGAGTTGAGCCTAGAATTGAATACACAAAAAAATACAGAAAAGTCAGGCTGACAAAACGCAAGATTAAACAAATAACCACTGCACGACAACAGCAAGTGAGCTTGATTTTTTTAAAACCAGTCAAATTTCTGTACCAAAGCCCCTTTCCTCACTGCAGGCTACATAAAGGAAGGAGCAGAAGCAGCTTTAACCACCTCAGCTTCGGAGATGGGGCTCCCAGTAGTCAGCCCTGCAAGAAAACATCTAGCTGGCCTTAACAAACATTATTTTCTAGAATGTTCCCTGAGCTCTGCTGGCAGGGAAATATGCCTGCCTTATATGCAAGAACATAAAGAGGCAGTTCTCAAACAGCACATGGTTTGACTTACAAAAGCTTTCCTTAAGGGCAGAATTAATTATATATCATACAGATCTATTCTATATTCTGTTTACACAATTATAAAGCATTATGGTTAATTAGTTGTGGTACAGACTCCTGAAGCAGAATCTGGTTGGAGAATAAACAAACCGCTCAGTCAGCTGTGACCGTGGTTAACAACTTGCACTTTAATATCACCCTTCACACTGAAGTCTTTTGAAGTGATTTATAAGTTATGCAATCCAGTGGGCTTGACTTTTATATCTTTGGGGGTTTTTTGGTTTTATATAAAATTAGGGTATGCTGATCTGAAATGGCCTGGGATTCTCACACCTTTAAGAAATTAAATTCATAATAGTCCCTAACCAACTTTAATTCAACTATTTTTTCCCATTTACTGTCACAGCACCCGAGTGACCTAGTGACTAATCATGATCCTATTATGCCTGGCGTTGTATATACACGGAACATAAGTACTTCTCCATCCCTTTTTTTTCTCCTCGCATACACAGCTCTGACTGGCAGCAGCGAGAATCTCTATCTGCCTCACTATCCTAAAAATAGGGGTGAAATCCTCACTGTGAAAAGATTTTAATTGGACTGAAGTGTGCAATACTGCATAGGTTTGGTTTTCAAACTGTATTCTACATTATTTTAATGCAATGAAATGGGCTGACATGCCACAATATTAATCCCTCAAACCATCTGACATCTTTGAACTTAATCACTTTTCTGACATCACATTATTTAACACTGAGTCTTATTGTTGTGTATATGCTACTACAGGTGTCTGGGGTGAATAAGTGTCTTCTGAAATCTCATCAGTGTCATGTGAGTAGAGCTAAAAAAAAATCAGTATTATTTGTTGTGTCATGGGATATTGTACTGGTTACTGTGCACATCCAAAAAGGCAGTTCTTAAAGCAAAAGAGCTTGTGATATTTATAAGAGAAATTGAAGGAAAAAAACAAGAAAAAGGGAGCAAGACTGAAGTTAGAGTATGTATTTAATATAGACTAGATATCTATACTGTGAAATGTAGCACACAGCATATTTACAAATCTACAAATAAATCAAAAAGAGCACTCCGCACTGAAAATGCCGCAGACCAATACCAATTCTCAGTTTCCTGAACACATCATGAAAGTAGTGGGATTTGAGATAACTTTGAAGGAAGGCTGTGTAGGTTTTTTTTACAGTCTACTTTGGGGATTGTTTTCTAGAAGAAAGCCTGAAAGATGTATATGAAAGAACTTCTGAGAGAAAGAAATGTATAGGCAACTGAAAATGGCATCGTCAGCTTGGAACAAGGAACTGCACAGTAAGATACAAGATAACATTATAGATGATTGCCCAGTGGATGCCCCTAACTTGTATTCAGAATGGCAGTAAAGGGGAATGCCAGGAAAGGATACAAAGACAGGCTGATAAAATCATAGAAAGAATTCAGGAAGGTCATTTGACTTCACTGTTTTAGGCTCAAGGGGAAACCAGGTACATGTAATGAAAACTGGAGAACTTGCGTTGTAGAGATGACAGTTGCACTGATGCAATCACAAGAAATCACCTAAGAAAACACACAAGTAGAATAATAAGAGGTAAAAATAGAGCCTGGTGAGATATCTATTGAAAGAGAACGCTAGGATGGAGATCTCCCACGGCTGAAAGAAAGGTTAAGGAATTGGCAATGATTTGGAAAAGAAAACAAGAAAAGACAGAGAGTCAAGAGAGGACAAGATTTCAGAGTCACAGTATGATCAATAATGTCACAGGCTGTCGTGATGGAAGGAGTCCTGAGATTCAGTCACATCATTAGTAGTGACCTCAGAGGAGCAGAGTGGAGTGTACACAGCCGAAATTAAAGATGACTTGGGAAAAGGTGAAGTTGGCAGAAAGCCATCTGAGATAATTGTTTGCATTCTTTTATTTTAGAAGTTATGGACAGGAGAAAAACTCAGCAGAAATGTGAGAGCAAAATGAGGTCAAATGTGGGATTTCAATATGGACATCCTTCTATGTATGTTGGAATGGCTATGAAGAGTTAAGAAAAACAAAGAACAAGGAAAAAAAAACCCAAACAAATAAAACATCACAGGATTACTGGTAAAGGAGGAGGGGTAGAATGAAAATCTGATTAGAATTGCCAGGATAGGGGATTGAGAGAGAGAGGAAAAAGTGGGGGAGTGGATGAAAGGAGAAAGAATGTGGATTTGTTGATTAGATCTTCTCTTGAAAAAGAAAGAACTGATAAAATGGATAAGAAGATGGCAGAGGTGTGTGAAGTTGATTTCAGGAGAGCATTATTTAAATTAAATGTTTGTATTTTACAAAGCAAATTATTTTTAGATTATAAAGATGGAAAAGTCATTACTTAATTTGAATCAATGTGGCACATGTAAAAGGTAAAAAACTTTTTCCAATCTCATGTCTGAAGTATAAATAATACTAAGATCCTCAGACAGTGACAAAAAGTTTAAATATTACCATGAATTTGTGTGGGAGCTGATTATATTTCAAGCAACTATCAAAGAGCCAATTTTTGTCTTCTGCCACTCAGGAAATATGTCTGTGTAGATGAGAACAAGATTACATTTTCAAAAATGTTACTTCCTAGTATATATTATCATTTCAGTTAACACAAAGAGATTTTAAATAATATTAGAAGTCCTATTCCTGTGTTTTGTGCAAGTGGAAGTCCACTTTTGCTGTTGGTGTTTTGCCAGCTCCCAGGCATTTCCCTGCTGTCTCAACAGCCCTGTGATAAATAGCCCATAACTGCTGTGTAAATGTCATTTTGTGTATCTGCTTATTATTCTTACATACATATAAATTAAGCTTCTTGCTGCTTAATTTTAGCAGTGACAGTGATCAGACACATGGGGGTAGAAAAGATTTAGAAGCTCAGCTTGTCCATCCAATAGTCCGAAAAGCTGGACTATTCCAACCAGTGGAGGTTTAAGTTCCCAAGTAAAACAGCTTTTCTTCTTTCAAGTGGCAAACTTTCCAAAGAAGAGTTCTCATTTACAAATTCCCACTGAACAGTTTACTAAATTTAAATAGCAGTATTTTATTGCTATTTTCCATATATACAAGCGAGCTATGCTGAATAGTGCTAAAAATATCCCACTTTATTATATGTAAGTGAAGAATTTTATTTGGTCTTAGTTTCATAGAAACACTCAAGAACTTCAATAGCTGTACAAGAGTCTTATGTACAAGCCACTATGTAAAGCATAACTATAAAGTTTAGGAGAACAAAGATCCCATTGGTTTAGGTTTTGCAAAGCGCTTTTCACGTATTTAGAAACTGTAATACACCCACTAGCGTGATCACATTGATCCTTTCATCCAGGCATTGGGATGCATCGAATGGACATCGCTGTGACATCTGAGCACCATGTTAATACACGCCTGTCACTTTTAAAAGTTTGTAATGGGCAGGTAGGCCTTTTGTATTTGTGTATCAGTTTTGTAAAGTGTGCCCATAGTCCAACACCATCTATCTGGGCATGACACCATGAAAATCCCTGCTTTGCGCAGAGCAGCCTAGCTGCATCCCTCAGCCAGCGTGGGCTCTTGGAGCCACTGGCAGCTATATATAACAGCTCCACAGCCACGGAAATTGAAAAAAACCCTTTGCTTCACTCCCACTGCCTTTCTACTCCAGTGCAGAGGGAAGGAAAGGATATTTCGTTCTGAAACTAGAGAGAGTTCAGGTAATAATAGCGTTTGACGAATAACTTAGGAAGATACACATATTTCAGGCAGTTCTCACCTCCCCCTAAATTATAGCTTGTAGTGCATCACTCCCCGCAGCAGCCTTACACGCTTGATAGAAAAGTACTGGGCTGAGCCTATGTATAAACTAAAACTTAACGTGTTCAAAAAGTGGCACAAATTAAAAGTACAGAACAAGCTATTATAAAACATTTAGGTTTGTCTTGAAACCAGCATTTTCTTTCAAGATGTGCAGCATACTCATGAGCACACAGCAGCAGCTCCAAAAACCGTCCTCCAACATTCCAGCTTTTATGGGCATGCTTTAATTAAAAGGATTCTGCAGAACAAGGAAACCTGAATCTTTAGAAGAAAAACATTGATTATAAAAGTACACTATTATGAGGTCATATAGATTCAGAGAGAAAAGGGAGTGCTTATAGTAATTAAATGATAGAATTTTAAGAAAACCAAGGATGTTATTCTGTTATATATCAGCAGTTTGGAAAGAGAAACTTTGATTTTGATCTACTGTTATCAAAATAATAAAGGTACATCAATAGAATAACAACATAGTAAGTGTGATCTGATACATCCTGTAGCTTATTTAAGGAAGAAATTTCTACAAGAAATGAATTGGAAGATGAGAGTCAGAATTACCAGTTAAGTTTTGTATCTAATATCTTATTTTCCTCCTGAGATATTGAGCATATGATATACACAGAGAAATGTGTAGCTATTTGCACCAATAAAACCTGTCAATGGATTTCCTATGAGATGCTTTTTCATGTTTTACCAAATCAATCCTAAATGGTTCTAATTATATATGATTTGTTAGAACATGTCTTTGGTACAGGTTACGGCACATTTACTCTGGAAAGGCAAAGAACTCCTGCCTAAGGTAATTCTGTCCTTTTGAAGTGTTTATTTGTGAATGTCCTTATTGCTGGTATTATGTACTATGTAGTTGTCCTGTTGTCATTTTTTTGCAGAACTGATATTTCATGTCTCAGTCTATACTGAGATCATCTTTCATTTCTTGTGTGAGACTAATACTGCTCTCCACACAGTCGGCTTGCACGGATTATCAGTGGAAGCACAGTGTCTGCTGCATGTCAGAGTAAGTCATCTCTCTCCTTTTGGTCTTTTTACAATCACATCTGGAAGATCAGAGAGACCTTTATCATGGTCCATTTCTTGCCTAGGAAAAAATCCTTCAGAGGTCCACCCTCCTGGCCTCACACCTGTACTACCTTTCTTGGAACGGTGTTCCCATCTAGAAATAAAACACTTTACAATTACATTTCATGTTCATGTTTAATATTTCGAAGGGGTATAGTGATACACAAAACATTGCAAAAGGATAGCATGGATTTGGGCAGCCTCTTCTGTTTTTGTGTCGTGTTGACTATTTTTGTACTAGATACCATGCTGCAGATTGTTTTATCAGCCCAGCAAATCCATAATACCACAGAATTTTAATTTCTTAACTATTCAGGTTGACATGGATGGTAAATGACATTGTGCATGAAATTATTTGCTTAAAACATACATGGCATATGTTGGTTCACACACTTGGATCCACAGCTGCAAGCAGAGCTCAGCCCGCACTCCTTAGAAACTATTAAGGTTGATTTCAAAGGACTGTTGTAAGAGGGAGAAGCTTGGTTTTCTGATGTTGGAAAGACAGAGCAAAATTCATCTTTGCAATGGGGCATGCTCCGTAAATACTTTACCTAGCTTGATAAAATTGAGATAGGATTTTTCTAGCCTCTTTCTTTTTGTAGACGTATCTCCTTTTCACAACCGAAAGTCTTTTAAATAGTTTAGATAGATTATAAATACAGAATATATAACTGTAGATGAAAAAATAATCTATGACACTACCATAGTAACACAGTGGAACTGAAAGACTAATCTGGTCCATGGTTTGTGGGAAATATGTCACTGGTATGAAATTCAAGCATACCATGACCTCTTTGCACAGCATGTAAGCACATGCACAGCTGTGGTCCAGCTCACTACTCCGTTGCAGTGATGGATTCCTGGAAGACAAACAGAGAGCACGTTTTTGGGCCTCTCTCTCCTCACTGGAGGTGTGGGTCCCCCTCACCAAGCAAGGAACTGTCCGGGCTGGCATGCAAGGGTGCACCACAATGGAAAGGACCTCGAATATTGTGTTCAGTTTTCGGTCCCTCACTACAAGAAAGACATTGAGGTACTGGAGTGCATCCAAAGAAAAGCAACGGAGCTGGTGAAAGGTCTAGAGAACACGTCTTATGAGGAGCAGCTGAGGGAACTGGCGTTGTTTAGTCTGTAGAAAAGGAGGCTCAGGGGAGACCTTATCACTCTCTACAACTACCTGAAAGGAGGTTGCAGCAAGGTGAGTGTTGATCTCTTCTCCCAAGTAACAAGTGCTAGGACAAGAGGAAATGGCCTCAAGTTGTGCCAGGGGAGGTTTAGAATGGATATTAGGAAAAATTCCTTCACTGAAGGGTTGTCAAGCACTGGAACAGACTGCCCAGGGGAGTGGTTGAGTCACCATCCCTGGAGGTATTTAAAAGACATGTAGATGTGGCGCTCAGGGACATGGTTTAGTGGTGGACTTGCCAGTGTTACGTTTTCAGTTGGACTCAATAATCTTAAGGGTCTTTACCAACCTAAATGATTCCATGGTTCTGTGATTTCTGGAAAGAGTAGGGGGCCAGAAAGGATTCCTCCTGATGGCACAGCTCATCCCACAGTTACTGCCAACGTAGCACCGACCTGCCACCTTTTGCAATGAGAATGAAGCCAAAAATTCTTTCCTACCTCTCTGGAAGTAGCTTTTACCCTGATAAGAGCAGCTGCATGTTACCTGTTATCAAGAGCATGGTTGCTGGCCAAGAGATGTGTTACTCCCTTCTGTTTTTAAGTTTTAATTTTCACCTGCTGTGGAGAGATAAAATGAATTCCAGTTTAGCTTGACGATCCTGCCTACACAGGTGTGCTGTAAGAACACCACTGTGGTGTTCAGCTGGGTGAATATTTTAGATGACTACAGTAATTACCAAAAGTACTGGGTTTAGTTCCCCCCACACTTTAATCTGGATCAGATTTGCCAAACAGTTTCAGCTGACATTTTTCCCTAGATAAAGAAAGATGGAAGGGGTAAAGGAAAGGCTTGTGCCTCCTTTGATGCAATGCCTGGCATTTGAACAATGCAGAACATGGGTGCTGTATATTCAAGACCTTCCTCTTCATGAGATCATCTGAATTCATATTTTTAATTTCCTACCTAAATTAGTCCTCTAATTATCATGTTATTAGCTTTTCTTGGGTGGGGTTCTCAGTCCCTGCTTTTGATACTGGTGTATTTTGTGTATGCAATTAAATACCCAGGGTGCAGCAGCACCTTGGGAAGCAGGGCAGGGGGAAGGTTAGGAGGAGTTCCAGATCATCACCCTGAAGGTGTCCAGCTGCAGGCTTTTCTGCCCTCCTCGGCTGGGGAAGAGAGACAAGATCCAGTGCCTCTCCTTCTCTTCCATCCCTTTGATCCTTTGGCACAGGAAAAAAAAAGTGAGGGCCACAAGTAAGAGGTGTCTTACAGGGATGCGTATGCTCTCTGACTGGCCTAATGTTTATTATGCATTTTATATAGAAGTAGGATGGAAGAGTTGCAGCAGGAGAGACTAAGGGAGATTCAGCTCCAAACATCCTGTCTCCCAAGGCTGGAGGATCCCTCCACATTTAACCCATGTTCTCGCATCTCACTGAACGAAGCGGCATGACCACAGAGCTGTTCAGCAGGGGGAACCCCTCACTCCAGATTTCTGTGAATTGAGCCCTTTGATTCCTCTTGTTCTAGCTGCCTTTAAATAAAATACCTAACTTCCTGTCAAACTGAGCAATTTATTCAAATTGGGACTTTTTCAGGTTTTATTTTCATTGGAGAAAAATGGAAAAATTTTATTTTGAGTCAGTCTAAACAAATTTTATTTAATTTTTCAGTTTGGCAACTGATAAAAAAAAATTTCCAGTGTTATCACTCACCAGTTTCTATAAATATAGCAATTAATTTGCACACTAAAAAGAGTTAGTACAACAAAAACATCCCTCGGATACAAAAGTACACCTAGATGATTCTCTCTGTGTTAGTACCAGCTGTGTCCGTCAAATTAGGCCATCTGTAACATCCTTGTAATCTACAGTTTTTAAATTCCCATCCAGCTACACCTATACCACTCCTTTGTTTTCAATGGCATTAGATAGGATTAACTGAATAAAGAATTGAGTCTTCAAAGTTAATTAAAACATTGTTGGTGATGCCAGGAAGATGTACTTAGAAGCTATTGGTAAAGAGATTTAGATGCTCAACGTGGGGTGGTTGTGCCCAGTCTTTCAAGCTCCTGATCTATGGAAGAAAAATGCTTCTGGTTTCTTGCAGCAGTGAACCTGCCAGCTAAACACCGGGTGAAGTATAGCTGCTTCAGCTTTCCCCGGAGGCGCCCATCTTCTCCTTCCTCTGGAGGCCCCGTCTTCCCAGTCTGGTGCTGCTACATCTTTAATAAGATCAATAATCTTCCTCGGGTTTAGCAGCTTCATGAATTCTGATTAAGCTCTATGACAGTGGCTGTGTATTAAGAATAATAGGCAAGAAGATGACTTCACTGTCTCAGTCCATGAGGCATGATAGTTTCTTCTTTAGGCAAACTGTTACTGATTTGATCTTGGGTTTCCTCAGCATGGCCTCTGTAAATAAAGTGCTAGCGCACAGTACACTTACTGTACGGGTCCTTTTCCCTGCAGACCAATTCCTTCTGATGAAGACTTACTTTAATTGTTCCATGACTACTAATGTGTTTAATTAAGGCTCACGTGCCTAAGTCTTCAGTGAGAAAATCTGATGTGCTTACTAGAATTGATATAGTAAGAAATCACAAAGGTACAATCAGGAGCAAAAAAATCAGAATGGTCTCTAGCACTGCCTTTCAACCAAACACCGGTGTGTGAGTTTCTGCATGACATTAAAATTCAATTAAGTATTTTGGGGAAAAAAGCCTGGCACTGACAGGATACGTCATCTGACCACAGGAAGCTGTGCTGACAAAAATTCATAAAGTGGAAATTGGAAACCCATACTCTGAAGCTTTCCTGTATTAACAGTTAAATGTCCAACTGTGTAATATATAATTTATAAGAATCCTCTAATGTGATCCAGCCTTGCATATTTTGCAATTTGTTATTCTTATTTAGAAAGAAGTGAAGACCAAGCGCTCTCTGATTTCTGAAGCCATTTAAAATAATTTTTAATATATACATCTCATGGTAATTTTCCATAGACTCCACGTTGCAAACCCATGTTTTCAGACCTCACTGGTGGGATTGTCTGGGCTCACTTCTTGGCCACTGTTTTCCTTTTGAAGACAGGGACAAGTCTGGGGGAATTAGACATTTGTGTGGGGAGGATGACGCAATTGTGCAGAAACGTAGGTAGAATTAATTGTTGCTTCACCATTTTTTATGAAAATGTCATCTAAATGCAGTTCTGGAAAGACTCCTGTTGTCAACTTTGGGGATTTGCTCTAGCCAAAAACATCCACAAATCCTATTTCCTTACACTAAATGTTTTGGGGTTTGTAGTCTTGTATATACTTGGTGTTTTAAAGTGGATTTCTTTGTGGCTTATGATCCTTCTGTGACTTACAGTAGTACCTCTTTCTGGGTTTTACATTCTGTAAAAAAACTTCTTTGTAAATCACATTTTTGTTTTTAATATCTGATGTTAGTTGTGAGTATCCACTCTATTGGGAGCCCTCAAGAGATATGATAGATGACAAAAGTACCATATTTGGGAGTGAACCTACAGTGGAACAAGAAAAAAAAATCATTAATATGCTTTATTTGGGAAGGAATCTGTGGCTTTTAAGAAACAGAAAGGCAGGAGACAGGCCACAGAGTATGAAAATATTGACAAGGCTAACAAGTAGTACCCGACTGTTTAAAAATATGCAGAAATGCAAGGAGAAGGAGCACTCAGTGAGCCCTTTGGTAGCTGCCATGGTAAAGGTGACCGTGCCCTTCAGAGCAGTTACCTCTGTAGTTAGATTGGAAAGCAGATACCCACAGCCTTGGGGAATAGCTTGCGGCAGGATAAATAGGCCACAAAGATGAAGCTAGGGGAAATTGAATCCAGAAACAGGGAAACTAAAATTAAATGGAAAGCAGTCTGATAAGGAAAAGTGAAAGAATAATCAGTGCATGGAGACTAAAAGAGAGATTTTTTAAAGGTTATTTCAAGATGCAAAAGCATCCTCCACTATTTCCTATTTGCATTTTAAAGTAGTTACATATCTTGAACCCAAGGTATCTAGAAGAGGTCTAACGTGGTTCAGGTCAGTTCAAAGGTGGCATAGAAGAGTATTCAAAACATGTTTGTTAAAAAAGTAAACTTCACTGAAGTTTACTTTAAACTTTCCCATACTGTTGCTCCAAGAACTGTCCAAGATTACTCTAACTGAAAAATAGAGGGGGGGAGAAAGCTCAATTTCATGGTACTTAATATTGTGTGTGTAGGTGTATTCATGTTGTGCTTTTTTTAATATAACACTCCCATTGATTGTCCGGGTCTTTCATACAGCAAGAAGGAAGAAAAAAAATGTTTAAAAAAGTAACTGTACAAGCCTGAGTACTTGCCGCTACTTTATAATCACATTAGAACAGAGTGACTCTCAAGCCGAGAGTATTCTAACAGATCCCAGTACAAAAGGCAGAAAGTGCCAAAACCAGACAGTGTCTATAGCAAATCCATGGACAAAGATCAGGACCTAAATCTGATCAGCACACCATTAACTTCAGTGCACTGTTACTCGCAAGCACTCGGTTTCTGGTGTTTGTTTGTTTGCTTTTTCTTCACCAGTTCCATCTGTAGAGACAAAACAGCTTTGCCAGTTATGCCACGGTGAAAAATAAAGGAAATTTTCTTCTTTGTCCTTTGTAACGATTCCTGTGGTTCTAGCCTAATCTAGCTTGCACTGCTGTACCTGTGCAACAAGGTTTCATTACATAGAAGCCAAGATGAAACTGGAGGAGCCCAGTAACCATGGAGATTAGTGATCAATAGTATAATACTATTTGTTTATAAATTATCCATAGCCCCATATATCCTTTTGTAAAAGACAAATAGGCAAGTGAGATCCAGGCAGTGTATTCAATTTATTAATATTTTCTAAAATCAAATGTGATTATGCTTTCTGTGGGTGACTACCTTCCCATTAATAATGTTGTTTTCAAATTGTTCGATACAGTATAGATTAGAGGAGATGACTGTGTTTGGAGGAGAAATATAAAGCTCCTCAATATAGGAGTCATATAAAGGAGTCATACAAATATAGGAGTCATATAAAGCTACATATATCAATACAGGAGTCATGTAAAGGTACATCTGAAGGCTGTATAGTGAAAAGTGCTTCTTCTTTCGAACAAAACTCTTAGTAGGCACTACCAGGCCGTGTCACAGCTCATGGTGCGGTTAGGAAAAAGTTATGAAAGCACGTGCACCATACATAAAACACAATTCACATTCCTATTTCTTTTTCCAGTTAAAAAATCCTCATCATGAAGCTCATTAATGGTGGCAATCGTAATTTGAAGGCTATCTCAGATAATGATTATGAAGAACCTGGAGGAGGTTTCAAAATCTTATAGTTGCTTTTGCTTGTGGATAGATTAAGACATTTTCTGACTAAGTACTTTTAAAGAAGCAACTAATCAGTTTTACTGAGAATATGTTCCGCTAGAAAGTCAATAGTCATCAAAATTTAAACTCTTCACATGTTTTACTATTCTGGCAACTTTCTGCTTGGAAGGAAAAGAAGAATTTTTCATTAATATCTGTTTCAACACTTTGTTCTAGTTTGTTTTCAGAATTACTTTGCCAAAAATGTATATTAAAAATGGAAAAGATTTTTTACATTATTTTACAGTTTAAGTAATGCAAACCCAGAAGTGACCTGGTTTATGTTTCACTCCATGGTAAGTTTGTTTTCTTTTAATTGGGAATAATAATTTTTAAAAATCTTAAAAAAATACAAAATCTTTCTTCCCAACAGTTATGTGCATAAAAGGCAAAGCATGGAGAATTGAGAGCCATTTCAGAATAGTTTATTGCAGTGTTTTAGTATATCCAGGGAGTTAATGGAACTAGGAAACTGGATGATATTCTGGAATAAAAATATAGTTATCAGTCTGATCTGCATCGAGAGGATAAAAGGATAACTGATTTTATGATAAATCCCACTTTTGTAACAATTACGTATTAATTATAATTGCCATAACAAGTCCCTGTTTTGTGACTTCACAAGAATATTCAGCATCTCTTCAGCTTGAGTCTGTGCTTGCCAAGTTCTTGCAGTGAAGTGCTGTTAAAATACAAGGTGTGCATAATTGTTAGCATTTCAGCTTGGGAGTCCGTCTCCGGATCATCCTTACTTACCATGTTTCTGTTCGAATTACGGAGCCATCTCAGAGCAAGCTGCTTTCCTTCTGAATGGAACTAAACCAGAAGATGTGCTTCAGAGTCCAGGGGACATTCAGTTCATAGGACAAGAGCAACAGTAGTCTAAACTGGAAATGCTTGTAAGTGCGGGTATTAAGTCCTCAGCCTTGGTTTGGTTTTTTACTCTATGGATCCACTCCTCTTGGGCTGCACTACTTTCTGTAGTATGGACAAGGCTAAAGAGAAGTGTTACTACTCTGGGTATTAACAAAGCATAGTACCCAGCGTATTCTCTTAAACCAGTGTCTGTCTAAGAGGATGGATAGGGCTCAAGACTTTCTGAAAACCTCCTGTCCTGCACAGATTCGACTATCCTGTATGTGTTTCAAACCCAGCTATTCCATTCCTCCCTGTTCCCGCTGCATCCTTGCTCAGCGAGATAAAACGCTGTGATTCCACTGTGTCAGGCTAGAGACAGCTTACATCTTGCCCTAGTAAGCGGCAGATTGATTTTAAATTGGCTCTGCTGGCTTTCAAAGCACCTAATGGAGTCGGTCCCAGCAGCACAGGAGTTTTGCTCGGGCACCTCCCGCCGAGGAGAGGTACTTCCACAGCGTGCAGAGATCGTGCTGCTCCGCCTGAGGCACCGAGGGAGCCATGGTGTTGCTGTGGTGAACCCAAGCATGTAGAACTTGTTTGCCAATGACATCAGGCTTAGTTCACCCTTCATTCCGAGCAACACCTAGAAACATTTGTTTTCCAATGGTATTTTATTTTGACTATGAACAGACTGTGCTTGAATTTCTTGGATTTTTTTTTTTCTCAAAAAGTTCTGTTTGTCATACCCAGTCTCTAAAGGTGGAACACGTACCCCTCTGCTTGAAACAGAGAAGGAAGACAAGGATTTAACTCTGAGGGTCAAAAGCCCCTCATGAAAGCCATCAGACTGTTGCTGAATGTGAACTTTGGGAACGGATGCTCTGGGGTGTGGGATGCTGTGTCCCGCAGACCTGGATCTCTGATGGTCCGGATGGGGATCTCCTGAAATGCACCACATCTCCTCCTCTACCCACACACATTCTTTCCAAATGAAGGCAACGTGGGGAAAAAATACCAGATGCCACAGCCTCATCTTGATGTGCACCCAGGATACAATTTGGGTGTGTATCTGAGGCAAGAAGTAAGTCTTTCTGACCCCTGAATTAGATGTGTAATTACTAGCAACTGTGAAGTAGGAGTCCGCGTCGACAAGAAACAGGGTTCAGATCCAGCAGGAGCTTGGAAATGGGAGCAACAACTAGTCACAGGAGCAAAATTTTGCCTTCGTAAGAAAAATAGCTCCTGGCTCCCAGTTGATGTCCTTGCTTCCACTGAGATCAATGATCACTCTGTCTCCAGGATCAGCAGGTGAACCAAGCGAGGGGCTGCAGGCTCCAATCTATGTCAGAGAGACAGGCAATTAGCTGAACGTGCTGCCCTACAAAGCACATCTCCCACGTCGGCTGCCTTTTAGGAACCTGCAGTAACAGCCACTTTGCTGAACTTCTGGAAATACTCCACATGCAGACTGTTCCCCCAAAACTAGCAGAATTTCCATGCTTAGCTTTGCAATCTTAATGCTCTTTTAGATTAGAATTTATATGGCTGAAATTGTCTAGATTTAAAAAAGAAAAACAACCCCAGGACAATGTGAACCTAGCTTTTGCCCCAAAACCTGTCACGTTGGCTCGAACTGCCGCCCCGCCTGGGCTATCAACAGCACTGGGGTTCAGCCGTCTCACCAACCTGATAGCTGAAATCATCATGGAACAAGTACAGAAGACTGTACCAGCAAATGTCTCAGATATTTGCTAAAAGCAGAGAAAAGGTGTGACAGAGTTGCCTAAAAATGGAGATGAGATGCAATTGCAGGGTGAGTGCTGTTGACTGGAACACACAAGATGCAGACGGGTCCTTGGCAGGCATTGCACACACAAACAGCAGGTTTTTAAAAAGTATGGAAGGCAGCCACATTCTAATAGACTTTCTCCCTGTCCTTTTTTTAATCTTACTTCAAAGAAGAGGTCACCACAATTCCTTTTCCCTGAGCCTGATTCTCGGAAATATAAGTCACTTAGATTAAAGAAAAAAAAAAGGAGGAAAATGTAGACTATAAAAAATGAGCTGGACGTGATTCGCTACCAAGAGGGAGCACTGTTCTAGACCAGATTCTGCTAGCGCTTTGATTATGAGGATTTTCTCCACATTTGACACTTAACATCAATCACTGGGAGAGGGCCAGAGAAGGGGAGTGAAGGGAAGGCAGCAATCAAAACAATAAACAATTTGGTTCCTGCTAGAGAATGTGTCGTTCTTCAAACAACAAGAAAAAGATAATACTGTGTTTTCCTTTGAGTTCATGAAATTAAGTATTTTCACACTAAGTCAGTATTAACGTTTTTTAAAAAGCTTTAAAACATACAACCAGGTTTTGTAAAGATGGGAAAACATTTTAAATTGGAAATGTGAATTTAATCCCCTCAATTAAATGCAAAATATTTAAATACTTAACCTGATTGCTGCCAACTGCAATTTCCTATAATAAGGAATTATGAGGATAGAGAGTAGTTCTTAAAGGCACATGGTTCATGTGAAACCAGCAAAGATTCAGGTCTAGAAACTGCAACTTCATCTATGCATACAGCCACTTACACTTAGCCCCTTCACACAAGTTACAAACGGGAAAATCTCAAGTACTGTTTTTTATGTGGCATTAAAAAATATTTTTTTTTCTTCTACACATGGACTAACTGGCAACTGCATTATTAACAGCAGGTATGGCAAAATGACACAGGTTTCCAGACAGCAGAGTCATATAAAGCACCTGACTTAAAGGACATCATAAGAAAATTCTTCCGGAAAAACTGAAGACCAGTCTCACACAATGCATCTCTTTGTGAATAATCATTTATAATCATTTTACCTATTTATCTATTTATTTATACCTACATATATACAGAGATACATAATATATATCTACATTCTCTATATATGTATCCGAGGTTATGACACATTTCTGTTGCCCAAACTTTTTACATTAATTCTGCTACAACCTTTAGGACAAATCCTGTTCTCAGTTATGACAATGTAAATTATAACAACTTTGCTGAAACCCAAGTGTGTGCAAAAATCTCTTTTTCCTTTCAGAACTGCTTTTGTGTGTGTGTGTGTAAAATATCTCTACGCTGAGGACAAGGTGCAGGCACCACCTGGCAACTGAGCTTCGTGCAGGTTATGTGAACTCACAAGGCCATTTTCTCACACATTTGGAGAAAGCAGCAGATTGAAAAACACTGGTTGCTTGCCTACAACTAAGCAGTATATTCTGCATTCCACCTCAGTCCATCTTAGGAAGTGGTCATTATAACTCAACTTCCTCTACATCTCTCTACTTTGAACTGCTGTTCACTTCATAACTAAAACTGCATTTAGAGAATGAAGTTTTATTTTTATCTGACTTTTTCCTTAAATGCTGCATATTCTAATTTTCTCCTCCTCCCTCCATGGCTGGCAACAGACCAGCTCTTTCATTATATATGGAGCAAAGAAACAGCCTACTGAACCTTTCCCAGACCATATTGTCAGGACTTAAACACTTTGAACAAATCAAAATACTTATTTAAAAGTAAATGAATTCCCATTTGTAATACAGCCTTCCACTGCTAACGACAGGTCTGATCTCTGCAGAAATAATTCATCAGGAGAGAAGTAGGACAAAAAGGCTGAGATAGATAAATTCATCCCATTTCCGGGCACTTTGCTGGAGCCATCTCTGGCAGCAGCAGTCGCGCTTGGCTCCCTGCGTAGACAGCCAAAGGAAGAGAGGGCAAGCCAGAGGATGATTCTCATCTTAACATTGGCTGAAGAGCTCCTCTTTCCCTCCTCTCCTGTGAGCAGATGGAAACTGGGGTGACTGGGATTGTAATTAAGCACATCAGCATGGAGGAAGCAGAGAAAAGATTTGTATCTTAGAAATTCCCTGCTTGGACCTTCTGGCCCAATCTGAGCCAGCATGCAATTAGGCACTTAGGAAAGGCACCTACAAGTCCAGGGTAGATGAATTGGGGGCAAAAGGTTCAAGGGAGGAAATCCTCAGCTAAGAATCATCCCTCTTCTCTGTTTGCCACAAATTTCATCATCTTTATAATGTAAGAAACACTGTAGAAGAGGCTTTCTCTAGGTGAGAAAAGTTTAAGATCAATAGGTATATATGGGGGGGGAAAGGTAAACAGAGTAAGCCAAGTGTTGCTGAGTTACCGTGTTCTCAACAACATTTGTCAGCCATTACAAAGTAGATCCTTGATATTTTTAAAAATACAAGCAAAGTGCCAAGCTGCCACCTCTCTTTTTTAACTCCGCCCCCC
>VZTL01013208.1:298-18246 GCA_013400535.1 Scopus umbretta
GTGCTATGTATAGTGGTTAGATATTTCATCTGTATTAATAATTCATCATAGAAATGTCCAAGAATCCAGTAGCAAAAATGTCACCCTTGGAAAATTATAGTTAGCAACAATCCAGCACAAAATATCAATGGTTTCCAATGTACTACACTAGTGTACAAGGACCTATACCAAAGTAAACCTACTTTGGGAAAAAGTTATTCTGAACTGGAAGGCACAAGCAAAACCTCAGTAGCATAAACTCAGTTATGAGATACCTGGTGACATTCTCTGTAAAATTTCCATATCACCTGCTAAGTTTGCCCTCTATCATTTCTACTACCTGGAATGAATTTATTCCAGGTGTTCCACTAAATACCGACTTCTCACAGTCTCACTGATGATCTAATTTCAACAATAATGAAAAACAACTTAAATGTATTCGAGGTTAAACAAAAAGGTCATACATTTTCACCAACCACTGCTGAGAAGGTGAGCTTCCATTTCTTTAGTAAGAGAGTAGAAGGCAAGAACTAAAGGTTTTTTAGTGAATTGTGCCAGCCTGTCAGGGAAAAAGACAGTGATAGAAGACAAGCTGACATTTAGTCATCCAGATTGTGAGATTTACTGTAGGGACGAGAGGGATTTACCTCACCAACATTCCATTTTCCACGTGCTTAAAGGAGTGTAGGGAATTCCTGCCTTTCCATTGAAACACAGCTTCTCTTCAACTCTGCAGGCCAGTGGCAGAAGTGCTAGAGAAAGCTGTGCAGTGGTAAGGGAGATGGTCTCCTTCCTGCCCACTACCCAGCAGACCACACTATCAGCATGCCAAGCACAGAAGCAGGTATTAACATACAATCCAATAGTAAAGTTCAATCAAATATGATCTTTCAATGCGTATCTCTAAATTTGCACTGTAAACTTTACTTGTTATCCTTCTTAGTGAATTCTCAGCAGCTAACTGAAAATGATGATAACAGGTAGAGAGAACTTGCTTCCCGGGATTCTGGCTTGTATGAAATTTGGCATTGATGTTAGGTTTGAAATGAAAAACATTAATCCTGTGAATGAGGGTATTGTTAGCATTTGTCAAAATGTGGTAAAAGTTGAAAAAACACTAGATATGCAGTTTCATTAATAAGAAGCACCTTGCTACCAGCCTCAGGTATTCTATCTAGGTACCGAAATACTGACTCATCTTAGATGCCACAGCAACACTTGCTGGGAGAGACAAGGTCTCTGGTAGCCAAGACACAAACTGTGGCTTGTTTTGTTGATGAGAGTGAGTAGGCAAGAGGCCAACGTACTTCCTAGAAAACTGATACCTTTTCTTCAGCTAATGTTGTTTGACAGAAATGCAGCCACATTTTGTAAAAGCATCAGAAGGATATTCTGGATATAGAAGAACCAGAACTATTTTAACAAACTAGAGTTATAAATGCTGGTGTGATATGAGGAGTCCAACCTTTAAATAAATCATAATGAATGCACAGGTCAGTGCAAAGAAAGACCATCTAGGACATAAGTACCACCCAACGCAGTTACGAACTGTAGATGAGGGGGCAGCACAGGAAGGCTTTTCATCCCTGTAACATGCTCTCTTAAAAGCAATTTATGCATTGGGTTATGTTACTGGAACCAAAAGGAAATTTTTCACCCTCCCCTGAATCCCCACTGGCAAGAATTCCTCACCATTCTGATAATTATACTGGAGAATAGTGAAGATATTGAGCAAAACCAGAAACAAAATGCCTGAGGATACCTGACCTAACTGCAGCTGGAATTCCTAATAACAAAGTTAAGAAATAATATGAGACGTTAGTAGTTGTTGCCAGATGTTCTGTTCTCTCAATAAGCAATAGAGATACTGGCCGTGTTAGCTCACTTTTGCACTGCCAGTTTTTCTGTTACACAGCTTGGGTCTCAAGGAAGATGAGAACAAATTTTTCTGGAAATACATTGTGTGGTCTGGACGAGCTGCTGAGAAGAATACTGGAGAATCAAAATCTGGACTACATTTTGGCCTTTCAGTTCAATTTTAAACTTTTTTTTTTTTTTTTTCCTCCAGAAACTTAAAGGACTTCAAGTTGAGGGGTCCATTGTGCCAGGGTTTTTTTCTTTCATGAACAAGACCAGATCTTAGGTGAAGGTGAAATCTGGATGTTGTGTAGAAGAAAGATTGCATAGCCACCTGCTAGCACACAAAATGCCTGTTTCTGTTTTAGCAATCCATCCTCCCCCCCAGTCCCAGGAAGGAAAGGGAAGTGTATCCAGTGATTTTCATGTTTTACCAAAGTGCAGCTGTTTCCTTTTAGAAATTTCAAGCTAGGTTTAGTTAACTAAAAGGGAGAGGGTATTAAATAGGCCACTTCCTGGACAGTAGACTAAATTAAAGGCTAGAACAACAGAGGCAGATATTAGTGTCTGAGACTGGTACTTAAAAACAGTAAAACAAGGAAGTCTGGGTTCACATTCCATCGTAATAACATGAGGAAAATCGAATGAGGGGCAGGGTGGCTGGCATGGTCAAGACATAAGGCAATCTAGGACTCTGCTATGAAATATGACAATAAAAGATAAAAGCTCACATCTCTGAGGACTTGCACATGCCATATATTTACTTAAGGGCTGTTGAGTTTTTTTGTTGTGTTCATCATGTTGGAATACATCTTTGCACAAAGTAAGATGCAGTCTGAACAATTTATTAACACACACTTAACAACAATTACAATACAGTTACTGGGTTCATTCAAAACTTATTTAGATTTATTTAGATTATTAAATCACCCTTTCTCTCAACTTATCCAGAAGTCATGCCTGTGACTAACCAGTCACAATGCAAGAAAGACAAAAATTTTGAAATTTAATCTTGACAGTGACCAGCATAGCAAAATCAGTCTCTCTCATTTAAAAATCTTCTCATGATGGTTAATATTTCTTACTGAAAGCATTCATCTTTATTATTAACATTGTAAGTTACTCATAATTTTTTATACATATGTATATTTATACAAAAGTGCATGGGGAGAAAAAAAAAGGAAACAACATGAGTATTCCTCAGAAGTCCTGTGAGACGCTGCAGTTTGTGCAGGGCTGCCGCTTGTTTAAAGACTTCAAGAGACTTAATCTAGTGTCATAGTGCTACTGGTCCATGACCTTACTGTACTATTTTCTTTGAGAAGTAGTGAAATCTTGTGGAAATATTGATTAATATCTCATCATGAAGCTGTTTCTTAAAAGTATAAACACAAGAAACAAAACCAACAGCTAGTGAGCTTAATTTCCTGAGTTTTCTTTGTATGTCCTTGAAATATAAGTCCTATTCTAAGGAAAATAGAAAACAGAGTGAGTCAGCTCTTCTGGTTAAGGCCTCCAGTTCTCCAGAATTTTCACTTGCCAAGTACGATGGAAACTAAACTGGCTCCTTTAGTTATTTTCCTTGGAACTATACTTGGACTTGAAAAGAATCCCAGAAGTAAAAAGAGAGAGTAGTCCAAGAGATGTTTATAAGAAAAGAAAAACTTAGAGATCAGTATGAAAGATCAATTGTGCAATTTTTCATTACTTTATTTAATCTTATTTCATTAGGATTTTTTTTATTTCTGTTATTGTACATGCATCACCAAGAGAACATTCTTTTAGAAAATGTACATGTTAACAGACCAACTAGATAAATAGTCTAATAAATAGGTATCAATTTCCCAAAATAAACGTGGAATGAGAAACCATCCAAGGTTTTCTCTGTAATGAATTTTATTGAATTGTTCTTTATAGCATCTATTACATTAGATAGGCAAATGAAATAAAAAATAATTATGCAATATTAAATTAAAAAAACAGCAAAACAAGCAATAAGCTGAAATAAATTCCACTTTTTGTTAGATACCAGAAAGACTGCTAAGAAATTAAAATGACAAGCTGCAAACTTGGAGGTTTTTTTACCCTGAGAATATTGACAACATTTCAAAGTCTTCTATCTGGTACAATCATCTTAGAAAAAAGAATTTAGATTAATAAATATGTGCTTTTATTTAATGCCAACATGTTTTTTAAAAGACAAGTTGAAAGTACAAGTGATCAGCTTGAAATGCTGAGAAGAATACAGATTTTAGAACAATTATGTTATAGTGCATGATAATGACAGTGAATAAAATAATATTTTTATTCTTATGGTAATATGTACATTTCAGCAAAGTACAAGTAGAGTAATCTCAGCTGGGAACAATTTCACGTGAGCAAACAGTTTTAGGCATCACTGTACCTAAAATAGAAGAGGTTGCTACATAAACTTGTTATTCAAGGGTAAGCTGCATACTGCAAAAATGTATCAGTTAAAATGACCATTACACTTCTCATACTGGTAAATATGAATCGTATTTATATTTTTGTCTGTTTTTTTACATTCCATAAATTAAAAAAGCATGACATTTTCTCTGTTTTCCTACCCCCTAGCTATTAAATATTACAGTCCTCTTGAATGCATTGTAGCAGAAGTAGCTCTCGGGAAGGCATTGAAATGAGAAAAGAATAATGGCTTAGGGGCCATTCCATGGTCAACAACTTACAAATAGAATTTTCTGGAAGAAAAGTGCAATCAACAGACAAAACTCATGTCAATACCAAGAAAGGGAATCAGTGTCTTCACTGGTGCTCCATTAGAGGACAATTTGACAATGGCTGTTTTTCAAGGTAGAGGCAGTGTAGTGCTTGATTTGGTCTATACAGATCAGAGGTGCTCTTGGAAAGCAACAGAGCTCCATTGGTGCATGCCTGGCCTTCTTCTGAAGGAAACGTAAATGCAGAAAAGAATGTGGCTGTGAGGTTTGGCAAAATACATGGATAGGGATGAAG
Organism: Scopus umbretta; assembly: GCA_013400535.1. NCBI lineage: Eukaryota > Metazoa > Chordata > Aves > Pelecaniformes > Scopidae > Scopus > Scopus umbretta. The sequence continues at coordinate 5,129 of VZTL01013208.1, forward strand.
GCAGCATAGGCAGAGGCCATATGACAACAGATTAGCATTTAGTTAACTGGAAAAAAAAAGTGTCAAGGAGATTTACTATTTACGATCCAATCAATAATATGAACAACTGGAACAGAGTAAAAAGACTGAAAGAGTGTTTTACAAGAAATGATTACCTCCAACAGTACAGAAATTCCCGTATTTTCTCCCTTATTCTGTTGGGAAGGTGCACTCAGAAAAATCCCCTAGTTGGAGAGATTTTGATCATTTATGTTTTCATATATCTTTTAAAAATGTTTTTGGCCTGCTTAAGGAATATAAATACTGTAATTACTCTCCTATATTATTCTTTTCTAACACTGTATAGGATATAAGGCTTGAGAGTGGTGGCAATATCAAAGAATCCCAAACCCAAACAAGACAAGCACAGATCAGCTTTGCAGTGGAGGAAACTCTTAACATTCTCCCTCACCCCCCAACCATTTTACAGTTTAAAAGATGTAAATCTTCTCAAAATTCAAAGTTTTTGAGAAAATCATAAGGCCTCAGTTAGCCTCAGATTTTTATATATAACATATTTAAGTAACTATATAGATGCAGATGCTTAAAGAAATAGATTTATTAATTTGAACTTTGAAAAATTAAGAAATAGATCTTAATTCAACTTAAAGAAAATAGAAGTCAGAAAACAAAATAAATCAAGTATCAAGAAGTCAAGGTTTGTTCTCTTTCACAAAAAATTGGGGGACACTAAAAAAAAAAAAAGGTTATCACAACACAAAATAATAGGGGTTTGGTTTTGAAATGTCCTTATGAAATATGTAAGCTATATCAGGATTTTTAAGTTTTAAAGGTACAACTTCTAAATAAAGGTGACATGCAGAATGGTTCAGATGAAGTAGCAATGCCTGAATCCATCACAGTGTCATTTATACTCTTAAAATTATTTTGGGATCCTTGTACAGAAAGCTGAGAAGCAGCAAGAGATTCCTTATTTTTCTTGTAGGATTGGTGTGTAGTGTTTTCTGCTTTTGTTTTTTCCTATTGACAGTGGAGGAAAATTTACAAGTAAGTGACATCCTTTGCAGAGAGGGATGCATGTTTCTAGGTCTTCCACCTCTTAAGCATCTCTTAGACACCTATATTTGCTTTTTGAAAGTCACTCTCTGTCTCCCCCTCTCTGTTGATAGTAAGAAGAGTTAGACTAAAAGCCTAATTTCTAGGGTTCTAATATGAAAAAGATGAATCCTGCCCAAAGTGGAAGATTCTAGATCAGCTGTTGGGTTGTTCCCTGCTGCAAATAACATTGGAGCAGGAGATCCCAGATGTGCTTGGGGTACGCCTGTGGAGTGTCCTAAGAAGTAAAAGTGGTATAAACATAGAAATTTAGAAAATAAAATGCATCCTACCAGCTCTGCTGTTTCTTTTTTTTCTGAGATCTTGCTGTGCCCAAAGGCACAGTATTGCATCATGTGGAAGTCCAGAGTCCATGGCATATTGGGGAGACTAAGAAAAGCAGACCCACACTACGAAATGACCCAGTGTAGGACTAGAGACTGTAGAGCCAACTGCACCAGAGTAATAGGCTCCTCTCACCACTGAGCTGCAATTCTGCCAAGCCAGGTGGTTCCTGGTAGAGCTGCTTACATTTGTGAGCAGGTTCAATTGCCAGTTTATCCATCTCTCTTTACCTTATCCATCTCTCTTTACCTTGCCTTTGAGAATCACTTCTCCTACAATGAAACAAAACAGCATATATTTAGGTGTGTCAGGGTACTGGTGCAAATACATGGGCAACTGCAGAACATCAGCTGACATGTTGCCCCTCCAATGTCACACTCAATTACATCTCTAAGGGCTGGATTTTAAGATGGGGGAGAGGAAGGGATTTTCTGTTTTCTATGGAAGAGATGAGGCTTTGTGGCATCTGATGTACTTTTTTCCCTATTATCGTTATGTGTACTTAATTCTTAAAACTAGAGACTAGTATTTTTTTCTAGTTACTTTAGCTATAAATAAAAAAAAAAATACATGAAATGAAATGTTTTACAACTTTCCCTTTCTTACAAATTGCCAATAAAACACTGCCCACCACAGGTAGCAGTAGTCATCTGTTCACCCAAACCTATCGATTCTCCTATGAAAAAGCTTTAAAAAGACATATTGGTTCAATGGCAAAGCATACAGTAGGGATGGATTTTTATTGTTTGATGACTTCATGTACCAACTTTCTATTTCAAGAAAAAAAAATCCATGGTCAATGAAAAAAAAAGAAAAGTGTAATTCTCACTCCTTCTTTCATGTGGAATAAGGAATTTGTCTATTTCCATGGATGTTGGGCTGAAATTATGTACTCTGATACTATTCAAAATTAACAACAACAGTTATCAAAATATTAATAATAATAACTGGTTAATAAATAACAGTTCTTTTGTAGCTCCATTGCAAGAAACTTCATCTAACTACCTCTGAAATTATTGTCATGGGTACCCTGTCTCAGTGTTTCTACTCAGCCTCTGCGAAGTATAACACTAAGATCAGGTGGAGGTCAGGAAAGAAGAAATAACCTTAAATATTATCCTAGTCAGTTTGGAATCCTTTTTCTAAAAATACTAGGTTTATTGAGCAACGTATAGCTAGTTTATTTACTGAAAATTATGACTTTCCCAGCCATTGCTGGAGGCTTTTTTATGCACGATGGTTTTCCCAGCCATTTGTAGCTGTGCTTGTATTTGATATAGAATATTTGATGCTGTTGAAAAGCAACATTACTGAGGATAGAACCAAGAATTTAATCAGGAGGATGTGACACTTAGGGCAGATTTTTTGCATGGATATTAAGCAGAGCATGTTTTCATCCTCTGTTTTTCATTCATGCTTTTGCCATGGCAATCATCGAATGCTGCTTTTTTAATGCTCGCCTATGTGAAAGTCTAGCTGCCCCCTTTGTAACAGTGAACCTGTCAAATTCATAGTTAATTGTCTCAGAGATCCCCTTTCATCCACCTGTGATCAGTTAACAGATCAAAAAAGTCAGACACCACTTAAAGACCAGAAGGTCCTAAATCAGTCTTAAGCTGCTGCTTTTAATGGTTTGTTTTGATGGCGGGGTGGGAACACGTGGTTCCCGTGTTATGTCTGGCTGCCCTGGAAGTAGGTCACGGCAAGCGCTCCACGGGAGGCACGGCCGCGCCTTTCATCTCCCGCCTGCGCCAGCCTAGGCTCGCTTGCAATTGCATTAGCAGCCCAGCTCCCTGCAAATTAAAACCACAAGGAAAAAATATGCAAGGCACGAACAGTCCTGAGAGCTCGAAATATTTAGGCTGCTGAGAAGGAAAATGAGCATCTGTAAAAGGAAAGGGGTCCTAAATGTTGACTGGTACTAAAAAATTACATTTACCTTTAATTTTACTATTTTTCTGATTATTTTGTGACTAGGGTTTTCTTCAGATACACGTTTTCCATTTTAGATTTTTTTTTTACTACCCATGTATTATTTGCTTTGAACAATGGCAAGAAAACTTAAAATAAATCTAGTTTCCCTTCTGCAATACATTATTTTTAGCAAATGGATTTTGCTGCTGAAAATACATTTTTTCCTCCAGCAAAGTACATGAGGAGAAATGACAGCCAAAACCCCACATTTGTCTCTTTTTAGTGCTGCAAATATTGAATAACATTAAGTTTTTCAACATGTTAAACAACTCACATAGAATGGTATAAAACTGTACAGAAGGAAGTTCTTTTATTGTAGTCTCTGATCTTGATTCAAAGGCAGTTCAAAGAACTACTAGACTACAAAGGCAATTGTTTATGTCCTCTAATTAAAAAGGATAAACCTCAACATTTGAGATAAACTTTCAAGATGGATCTATTCTTTAGGAAAAAAAATTTAAAAAGAACAACAAAATAAAACAATCCTCTTCTATGAACATTTTTCAAAAATCTTGAAGCACTTGAGTAATGAAGAAAATATCTTAGCGATGAGAAAAAGCATAGGTCATGTTAATGTTATAGCATATTCATTGTACAAGAACTTATTTTAAAATTCCATTTTTATGAGAGACATTTCTAGTGCTGGTATGAATTTGACCTGTACTGAAACTTAACACAAGGAAGTATTCATTTCTAATTCAAGTGGAATTTCTTTATTTGAAAACTGTTGTAGGATCAGCTCATTACTACCAAAGATTATATTGTTTTCTTTATTTTACGTGCAACCTTGCTGACTTCAATGAGTTAGTTCATGATGTAAGGCAGCAGAGGAAGTGAGCAGGAGAGTAATACTTTGGGTATAAATTATTTGGTCAGGAATATGAAGCAATCAATACCTGGTGGTCTATTAGGAGACCTGTAGCATCTATCAGAGGTGTTACTCCTCACTGGTAATGCTTAACAAGAAAGAACAATGTTTACGGAATCAGTCACAGAATCTACCAGTCTTAGAGGCAGTCCTTTGGGCACAGATCTGGGATTCATAGAATCATAGAATCATAGAATCATTAAAGTTGGAAAAGACCTCTGAGATCATCTAGTCCAACCATCAACCCAANCTCCTCACTACAACCTCCTTTCAGGAAGTTGTAGAGAGTGATAAGGTCTCCCCTCAGCCTCCTCTTCTCCAGGCTAAACAACCCCATTCATAATACTGTAAAATATATTTTACTCAAGTAGAATGTAAAGAATTGGTATAATAGAAGGAAATAGTATATAGAGGTGCACGCCTAAATATATTGATACTGCAATAGTGTTATATCAGAAGGATCTGATCTGAATTTTACTGAACTGGGTAGAAACTGTACAAAACAATTTGGACTGGGCCCTAGTTTGTCATGGAATAAGTTTTAGCAAACAGCTTAAGAAATTACTTTCAACCTGTGATTTTGAATTCCCTCTTTTAACTTGGATTTGGTCTTTCTAAAGCATTACTGAGCTAAAGTGGTTTTAGGCTACTTAAGTTCATGTGGACATTTAAGATGTGGTAGGATTATTATTTCTAGATAGACTGAAAGTAAGTTATTTGATTCAGGATAAAGCTTTATGTTTAAAAGAATTATAGCTGCCATTCTTAATGGAGCAGATGTAGTATTATGTATTTTCCTTACGGTCTGATAATTTTCTGTCATTAGGGAGATCTTTAGCACTCTCTTCAGTAATGAGTCAAATTCAGGTGGCAGGGAAATTACAGCTTACTTTTCTCCAGAGGAGATAGTCTTTATTCTATTGTTTGTCTTCCTAATTGTGTGTGCTTTTTGTATGTTTCATATGTTGTTAATTGCTTTTCTGAGCTTTGTGTTGTTAAATGACTGATTAAAACAGTAAATTTTGTTGCCTTTAACTTCTGCCTATAAAAAATGACATATATTTACAAATGTGGTGCTAAATTCTGTTGTTCTCTCTGATCTGCATAGTAGGTTTTTAAGTCTTTGCTTTGATTCCAGTGAGAAATTTGTGCATAATGGAAGAGATAAGCAACAGTGAAAATCTCTTCAGTGCCTGTTGAAAAGAAGGCTTGAGTCTAGATGTTCATTACACCAGTTTGGATATTTCAGACAAAAGACATAAATCTCTTCCCATAATACTATTTCATTTCAGCATGTAGAACCAACACTCATTAAGTTGGAGAAGAAATTGATGCACAAATAATAATCTAATCCTAGGCCATTAACAGTTTTTCTGCTGATATGATCCATATTTCTTACATGTATCTTCCTAACATGTCACAGGAACTATGGCATATGGACCAAAAAAATCTGGGAGATACAAACACAATATAAGACAGTCATCCAGTGCTGAACTTGTGCATTCATTCATTGTTTTTCATACTTAAAGTATGTGTAAGAGTATTCTTTCCTTGTACAGCTTTGACTCATTTCAATATCTAAACAGAAGACAGACAGATCTTAATTTTGTTCATTTCTGCCAGTTTTCGAGGCACAGTGGCGTTGCCTCTATTCCCATGAGTCAACCCAGTGAAGCTACACTCTAACCTTGGGCAAACACTAGAGAAAACAATTCACTCAACTATCTCATGGAAACCAGTGAGCATCTCAAGTCTTCTGTGGTGGGCCAAGCAAAGGAGACAAGCTGCATTGCCTCTGATATATCAGAGGGTGGTAATTACCTCCCAGAAGATCAATTACTTCCCTGTCCTCCTGTTGCCTAGGGTAGGTGCAACACTGACTATGAATTTCATGGTCCCTGCCTTTCTGTTTATGTTTGACAACACTTTTGTGGTGATGCGCAAAGAACATAGTACCATTTCTTTTAAACATCTGCTGGAATGTAGCTTTCTCCATCCAAGCTAACAGAAAAGAGAGGCTCTTCCTTCTCAAATTTTAGCCAGCTCTCTACCTTTGTGTACGCATTGGGCACACTGTGAAAGCTGAGGAGAGAACACCTGTGGGGTTATCTGTAGATGAAAGTTTGAAAAAGTCAGGCCAGTAACCTGCCTGTCTTTAACAAGCATGCTGTATTCAGTAAGGCCAGGTTTTTTAATCAATTACTGTTGTAATTAAAGCAAATTTTAGATAAGTTTATATTGTCACTTTGGCAGTGTTAGTACTATGTGATCCTTTATTGATGCTACTTGTGAGTGTCAAATGGGAACCCAATGAATAACAACAAAAATTCAATAGTCATCTCTATCTCTTGTCATTTACAATTTTTATTTTAGGCGTTAGTTCATTTCTTGCTTTTAAGATATGATGGAAGACATAAGATTTAACAGATGATACTCATAGCTCTAAGACCATGCTTATTTTTGAAATCATGTTCATAGACCAATGAACATAGACCTTTGAAACATGTCCAAAAAACCCCCCATGTAACTAGAACTTGGAGTCTGGATTTTCCACTTACATAAAATAAAAACAAAAACAATATTCATGAAGCACACACATACTTTATGTGTATTCTCAAAATAAAAATACAAGAGCAATACAGTTATATTTGTATTGTGGTGAATTTTTAATACAAGATACCTCAGATATGTCTTTTAAAAAGCAATAAAATAATACCAGGGGGTTTTTGCAGTCTAATCATGCTTTACTTAAAAATATTTAAAAAAACCCGAACAAATTATTTCTTTTATCTGAACTTCAAATAATACTTTCTAGGATTCCATTACTGTAGTAATGTCAGGTAGGGGAGTCTTTTTTAATTAAAATGGTGTTTCGATTGCATTTTAAGATATTTAGGACAACTAGTCCACAACTTTGCAAACTTGCACATTTTTTTCTTTATTTCTGTGAATAGTACAATTACTGTCAAATTTCAAATTCTTTCTAATAACGCCATTTCATCTTGAATATAGGATCATTTCCATTCACTTACTTTAAGCAAACAGTAACTTTCTGTCTCATTTCAGTCCAGACTTTGGTACTTGAGCTCTTCTGCTTTTGCAGGGATCAGGTATCTCTTACATGGTTGTTGTTAGACTAAGCACATTAACACTTCTGTTGTCTACTGATGTTGTGGTATCAAAGAACCAAAACTTACTGATATATAGCATTGCAAACCAACATCAGTATCAGTGTAAGCCAAATCCTGGGGACTATGTCTATTCATACTTAATTTACTCATAAAACTGAGGTCTATCATAATGTACAATCTGTAATGTTAATAGAAGAAAGGTTTTTCTAGCATACAGTTAAGTCCCTTCATCTAAGAAGAAAATGCTCACTACAGCTAGAACTCTACAGATTTTTTTCTCAGTCATAATGGTTTACTTTTTCTGCCCTTGTTTTACCTCAACCTTTTCTCTATGATCACCTTGTACTTTTTCTGGGGTGATTATAACATGCCAAAAACTAAACCTACTGTACAGCACCTTGGCTGAAAGTCAGCATTCTGAGCCAAGAATTTCTGAGTTCCAAGCTGTAAGAGAGTCATCAGAGCATCTCGTCCTTGGCTTTCTTAAAAGCTTCAGAGGTGATTTATATTGGTTTTGACTCTTCTGGAGATGACTGCAGGCTGATAGACTTCCAGAGTTCAGGACACTTATTCTGCTGTTGCTGGGCATAGTAATATAAGAATTGCTTGTGCTTCTGGAGCATTTAGCCATGAATGCATTGGCTACACTATTAAATAACCCTACTCAGAATAAATGGAAAAAACAATACCTTTCATCAGGGCCTTCTGATTATGCGTGTTACAGACAATTAATTACCAAAGTCTCACATTACCTCTGAAATACTCTTCTCCAGTTGCTATAGGTGGTTTACATGACTTAGGTTATTTCTATTGCATAAAATAAGAAAACAAGGACTCAAGAGGTTAGACACTTTTTATAAAATTACATGTAATTATTGCAGATGTGACAACCTGTGTCCCAGGGGTCTGAAGACTGCAACGAGCCACCAACAGGAACACTTCTCACAAACGTGTTTGTTTTTTGGGAAATAAAAATGGCTAACAAAGCAAATCCAGCCTGTGATTGATCAAGAAGCTCTGGAAGGTAAAAGGTATAAAACATTCTTAAGTGTAACTGCTACTAAGAATAGAGGGAATACAGTTAACTCTAGAATTCTGCAAAGAACAAATATTTCATCATTTGAAATGTAGCTTCATTCTAAGTAACAGTAAATGCTGAAACTGTGAAACTCGATAAAGCAATTTCATATCTTCTATCATTACTATACTTCAATATCTATTCTCTTTTCTCTATACTGTTGACACAAATTAATATGAAATCTAAATACAGTTTCAATATTAAAAGAATAAAAACAATAGAAGCCTTTACTATTGTTGGATTTTTTTCCAAGTATTGAAAGCAAAGTTCCAAGAGGTGTCTGAATGTTGTAAGGCATTTCAATTATCACAAAATTTCAAATTCTTAAAACTATATTTGTCTCTAATTTTCTTCTCAGCATATTAATTCCTTTAAAAAAATTATTTGTCCATATGTTTTCCTGTAAATCTGAGAAATGTTTTTCATTTGGCACGCATTCTGAGTAAAATTACCTGAAGCAACTAGGTCATTAAGTCATTCAATGGTACTTAGTTTTCTTAGGTATTTTACTTTTTTTTTCATATTTAATGATCACATGTTAAGTCATTTTGTATAGTGTCTAAAAATACAAATGTAAACACACACACAAATATATACATTTATAAGATATTTTCTGTTTAATATTTTATACATCTAATTCTAATATCAACTTACTTAATAATATAGCTTTTGATACGAGACTGGTATCTCACAGGCAACATAGATTGGCCAGATAATCCTTTAAAATTCAGAACAGTGATTTTAACAAACTGCATAATAGCAATTCCAGTTTTGCACCAGAAGAAACTATCATCTGTGACGGCAACACTACCAAGGCTTCAGGCAGTCTGAAGGGATTCTTGTCACCAATTCCTGCTATTTCCACCTCAGAAGCAGAAGTGAGGGAATGCAAAGGAATCAGAACCCATCTGCACAAATGAAATCATGATACTTTGTTCTAAATTACCTATGGGATCCTCAGAGATGCATTAAAGTGACCTTATTTTTCAGAAACTAGTGGTCACCAGATTCTGATCAGTACTTTACAAATATCTGTTAATTTAAGTTTTTACTTTCTTGTCATCTGTTTTCTCTCTTTCCTCTTTCCTTCCTTCCTTACTTACTTCCTTCCTTCTGAAAAAAAAAAAGTTATTTTAACTTCAGTAAATATTCTCCAGCATTCTTGAAAATATTTTTGAAGTGCCATTGAAACACCATCATCAAGTGTTTTATACTAAGATTTTCACACCATGAATCACACAGATTTACTTTTTCCATTGATAGCTTACTTTTATTTTTGGCCTTCTTGACATACCTGCTTTGTTGAATTTTTCTTTCCTAAGTTTTCCACTTATTCTCCATAAATTTAAAAGGGGAAAGGACATTGATTATGAATCATCTAAACATTATTATAATTCTTGTTGTCCAGATGCATTCAAAAGTTAATGTCAGATAAACATAATTCATTTATCATCCATCTCCAATAGTGAAGAAAGATACGAGATAAAGGTCTCTGATTTTCACAGCTTTCATCAAAGAAATATATCAGGAAGTATTCATCAGGTGGCATTTTCTAGGTTGAAACTTGGAATGAAAACATCATTAAATTCAATACAATGACATCATTTTTATACCCTGGAGTCCTGATTCTCAACAAAGACAAAAGAAAACCTGCATACAGATGTGTATTTCTACATTATATTTGGGTTTTTAGTATTTCTCTCAGCCTCTTCACCTTCAGTTAAAAGACTTTCTGGGGCCTTATTCAGATTTATTTATTTATTTAATAAATTAATTTAGGAGAACTGGTTGTCTGGAGAGATATCACCCCATATTTGTCACTGGTATAAGCTGATGTATCAGCTGGCTAGGGTAGTACTCTCCTATTTTATCAAAGTCTAAAATAATCCTACTGATCAAAAATTAACATGCTGAACTGACTTTATCTCAACAAATTCCACTGTCAGTATTCTTTTCTTCTATGCTTCATGTTGTGAAATCATTCTTGTTTATCAACTCTGGAATGTGTTATTTTTGCTTTCTTCAATCTATGTTTCTTCCCCAGCCCATGAACCTTAAAAGCTTGAGTTACACAAAAATAATTTGACAAATAAAATTCCAGACTTATGGGGTTGGAAGGGACAGTGTAAGTTCATTTAATCTATCCTTCTGCCTCAATACAGGATCATCCTAGGTCACGGAGACAGATGTTTGTGTAATTGCCAGCAATAAAGGTCAGCAGTCTACGCCAGCTGTCCTGCAGTCTTTTGCAGTGTTTCATCGTCTGTATCATTAGAAAGCTTTTCCTCATGATTAGCCTTAGTATAGGCTTGGTGAGGTGACATAAACCAGAGTTAAGCACCCAGTTCTCACTGAATGTCAGTGAGAGATGGTTGTCTAATTTCTCTGTATCATGTATGTCTTTAACTTCTGTACTTAGAATGATATTTTTATTTGTGCATATTTTAATAAGGATTAAAAATGAAAGTATATTTTTCTCCTGAACAGAGACATTCTGAAACTGTTTAATTACATCCAGAATATTTAGAGTTGCCACAAATAAGTAACTGAAAATGATCCACTAGACACCGAAGTAGCAGGTATGAAGAGCTTCCAGTAAAGACAGGATGGAGCCATGGTTTCCTTTCATAATACTTGGAACAGAAAGCAAGCACTTATTCACTACGACATGCCAAACAGTCTTTGGGTAGCAATCTCAGAATGTAGAGGTGTCAAATTAACTGTGGGATGTCTCCTGACTACCAGATTTCAGCGAAATAATAATGATGCATAAGAGAGACTCACACAGAAGAAGAATGCTACGTTAATTAGCTGTGCTTGTCCTCAGACTATTTTTGTTCTGAATCTGCATTTATGTCCCATCATGCTGCTGCATTTCCATAAGCTGACCCACCCACCCTCATCATCTAATATGGACCTTTTTACTGCCGTATTATGCATGCAGAAGAAACACAGGATCTTGACATCAAACACTGCACCACATTTTTTTTCCACATGTCATCTTTACTATCTTCACTATTTAAATTATTTGAAGTTAAACCCATTCAAATAGTTTATCTAGAGCAGGGATTTATATATATATATAATTATAATTAAAGTTCATTGTTGATTCACATTTTATATATAGACATTGGCTTTGCATGCTTTTCCAATTTGAATGTTAACAGCTCCAGCAGTCATCTACATTCTACACCAAATGTTTCTGCAGAGCTTTGTACTATATATTTGATTTTCCTATTATTTTTATTTCTGTTGCACACTATTTGAACTATTGTGATTTATTTATATTGCAGACTTTATGGATCTTGCCCTAAGGATGTTAAAAACCACCTCAGTCACAATGAGGTATAGTATAACTAGATTCCTCTTTTTGCTATCAAAACACTTATGGTAATTTTTCTCCTTATTGTTTCATAATTTCTTAAAATCACCCTTTAAAAATCCAATGATACAATTATATTATAAAATGCCATACATTTTAAAGAATATTTTTTATAGAATTCTGAGGTCAGTTTCCTGAAGACTGCAGGGTCAGAACAAGTTCCATCAAACACTTGTTTGTGACTGTACATGGAGGCTTAGCAGAAAATATAAGAACAGGCAGAACATATAGTAGTATTTTTATGACCACTTTTCCTCTTTCTGGTGATTGGTGGCTCAATAATTTCTTGATAATATAAGACAAAGTCATTGTAAAGCCCTCTTGAAACTATGCAAAATTTTAGCATCCACAGTTTTCTTCATTGGGAGTTTTGCATCTTCACTATGTAGTTTGAGATGAACTATATGTCTGTGTTTTTTAAAACCTGCTTATGATCTTCAGCTCCTAGGTCATTTAATGGAAGAGAGAGAGAACAGCTGATCTTTATTAAACATCTCAGTGTCACCTACAGTCTCTTGGACACATCTCCCCGTTTCCAGCTACAAGTCCTTGTTTATTTAGTCAGTCCTCCAATGGGGGCAATATGGATGTATGGAGTTATAATGATCTTTCCTATTTAGTTCTTTATTCCTGCCTCAGTAGCTTGCTACTTGCTTTATTGTTCATCATATAGGACTGATCTGACATTTTCCTGAACTTGTCTACTGTGGTTTCAAGACCCTGTTCCAAGTCACCAAGTTAAGGCCATTTTTTCCGGAGTTTCATTTTATGTTCAGTTACAGTGGATTCCAACTGGTCAAGCCCAGATACTCAGTTTTCCTATAGTTCTTCCAGGCAGCTCTCTTCTTCACACTGCTTGCATAAACTAAAACAATTAACAAATATGTTCATTTCATTCTTGCAGATTATTTATGAATGTGTTGAACAGCATTGGTTCCAGTAGAGATCTTTGACATACTGCAGGGGTGATCTTCCTTCATTGTGGAAAATTACTAACCTACAATCAATATGTTCCTGTCCTTTAACTGGTGTTTTTATCCATTCAAAGCCCTTCACTATATTCTAAGGGTTACTTAGTTTCTTTAACAGACATTAGTATGGGATCTTGAATGGCTTCCCAAAATGTAAAGTATTTTTATAACTTCTCTGTTGAATACGCTAAAATTATTTTTTGTTAAATATCTTGTAATTTTGATTAATATTCTTTTTATAATTTTATCCTTTTTTATAATTTTACTGAATCAC